>JAVJIF010008486.1:0-130127 GCA_038442645.1 Agave tequilana | reverse complement strand
TGTAACGCCCCAATTCCACAGATACGGGGACGTCACTGCAACGTATATACGTAGGTCAGGAAAGGCCCCCACGTATATACGCTAAGCATAAAGTACAACAAGAAATGATCAGAGTGCATCACAAAGCGCGGTATACACACCTATGCCAACATAAAGGTACTATACAAAGCCATCACAGTATGATAAACATTACATAATACATATGTCTTTTATCATACAAGTCCAAAAGTGAAGTATACAGCAAAAATACAAAAGAGCTCACGAGTAGGATGGAGATCCCGTGAGTCAAAAGGAGTCAGGCACAAGGATCTGGAGCTGGGATGCCTGCTCGCAGGAAGAGCTCGATCTACGATGGGTGACTCCACTCCGATCTAGCTACAGAACCTGAATGTGCAAATCCAAGGGGTCAAGACATATAACAATAAATGAACTACTGCCAAATGGCTAAGAGACATGAATGGGGTCAGAATACAAGCATGGTATATAAGAACGGACATAACATAATCGTAAAGCAGGAAATACAAGTAAAACTGATTTCAAGCAAAAGTGATTATATATGCTTAAGTTACTGTCCCATGAGACTAGTACATCGAAGGAATAATCCAAACAAGGAAACCCTCATACATATACCCTTATCTCATGCCACAGGAAATCAAGCGTATAGAATCAGAGTTGCATATCATACGATAGTCAAAACGAGAATACATAGCAGGTACAACAATAAATCCAAAACAGGAACAAGTAATAGTCAAGACCGGAATCATCACTAGAATCATGAAAATCATAATAAGTGTCACAACTGGGAACATAACTGGAAACATGCCTGGAATATCAAGAATCATAACAATGTTCATAACAGTATCAATTCTTATTATTATTACTCGCCTAACCTATATATCTAGGTATGTGTCTCGGTATCGATCCAAACTCACATACATCCATATATAAGAAAGTCGAGGGTCGTTATCGGAAGTAGATGGAGAACTGATAACACTTCTTATAGTAGTTTCCATACACCTGGAACCGGTTTGGAGGCCCAAAGTCCCCCTAACAGTCATATAATGTGGGCCCAAGGTCCCACTAACAGTAATCTACCATGTATCACCCACCTACTATAAGCAAGGTATCATTCCGGCATCCATCACTTCCACCCATACCCCATACAAGTTGTAGCTTATTAAGGATTATCAGTTTACGGAAAAAGGTGAACATGACAGTAATAGCCCTACAGATTCAAGAGGTGGCCCCCATGGATTCAAGAGGTGGCCCCCACCGTGTGGTGTGGCACTTTGTTCCATGTGGCACTTTGTTCTGAGGGAGTGGATTCTAGAGGTGGCCCCCACTGAGTATGGTGTGGCACTTAGTTCCATAAAACAAGGCAGGGTTCCCGTAAACAAGATAATCATATAGTCAAATGCATCATGCTTGGTTTAAGGGATAGCATGACAAGGTGGTGATATATAACAAGCAATAAAACATAACAATGAATAAATAGTTGACCGGGTCAATCATGACATAACCGGAGGGTCTAACAAGGTGGTGGCATGTCAATGGGTCAAGTGATAACATGTAGGGTGTCATGTGATATACATGTGTTAAAAGGAAGTAAATAACTGACAAGGCTGTAATAAAGTAAGGCAAGTGGAAACATAGGAAATAACTTAGGGTTCAACGACCTCGAAGGGTCTGCCACGCATGCTATAGAATAAGGAAAGATTAATAACACGGCAAGGTACAAGTACAAGAATAAGACAAGCAATCGCGTGGGCATACACAAGCATGACAAGATGAGGTGACTAGGGTGATGTACTACAAGTAATAGATCCCTGAGTACAAGGTACATTCACATGAACCAAGCATAAGATCCATTATGTAACATGTCATGCAATACAAGTATGAAGCATAAACAAGGCTAATATGTCATATATGTATCAGGGAAGGACCAAAATCAGAAAGGGAAAAGAGTCAGAAATTCTGGCCCAGAATTAGGCTATCGGTCGACCTCCGGTCGACTGCCGGTCGACTGGGGATTGAACTAACGGTCGAGGCCCGGTCGACTGCCGGTCGACCGTACAAAGTGCGTGAGCTCCAGGTTTGGCCGGTCGACTGCCGGTCGACTGGTCCACAACAAATTCCTTAAGCCGGTCGAGTCATCGGTCGACTGCCGGTCGACCGCCAGCTCAAAGTTGTGCACGTTGTGCACAACGGTCGAGTGATCGGTCGACTGCCGGTCGACCGATCCTCTGAAATCTGCTGTTGTTAAGGCAGAAAAATCAGATTTTTGGGGGGTTCGATTTAATGGTCTAAAGATAGGATTTTTATGTCATGGGGGGACCTGATCTACCAATACAAGCACACAAAAGATGGTCTAGCCTTGGAGAGTAGATAATTTCACATGGAAAGATTAGATTTAGTTCTTGATGACCTAAAAATGGAATTTTTATAGTATAAGTGTGCAAGGGTTTTCATCACAAGTATATGAGGAGTTATCTAGGTCTTGGTGAGTAAGGTACTCACTTGGATGGGTTCAATTTGGAGCTTGATCCAATGGAGGAGAAGATGGCTTCAATCCACCAAGTTGTTGAAGCTTGAGTTGAAGGAGTAGATCTTGGTGTTGCCTTGGGAGTTGGAGGTTGAAGGTGAAGTCCTTGTTGAAGCCCTTGATGAGTTCTTGAAGTCTTGAGATGGAGGTGAAGAGTTTGGGGTTTCTTGGTGCTAGGGTTTGGTGGAGGAAATGGGGATTTTGGAGGAGTCTCTCTTGTTGAAGTGAAGGAGGAAGAAAAGGGGTGATTTGCAATTGAAAAGAAATTTATAGTTTGGGATGATTGTAAAGGAGATGGAATTTGTGTAGAAAGGAGGGGGCCTTGTGTAAAAGAGGAAGCATGAGGTGTCACCCCTCTTGCCACTTGGCCGGCCATGGGAAGGAGAGAGAATGAGTGGGGTTAGGTGAAGTGTGAGTGGGAAATGAGGTGGCATGACAAGGTGGAAAATGGAATTTGCAATTATTGGAAAAATGCCCGAAATTCAAGTATCTCGGAATGATCTGGAAATTTTACCAAAAATCAAGAATAATATATAAAGACCAATAGTGAAATCCGTTCGAAGAAATACTGTATAGTTTTAAAATTAAAAATCCCGGAATCAGTTATTTACCGACTCCGAAAGAATTTCCATAAAATCATAAAATTCTCAGAAAAAGAATATAGACAGAAAATACGATTCCGAGAAATAAAGTCTAAAGAACCATCATGAAATTCTAAACTGTTTGGGAATTAAAAATCCGGGAATCGGTCAGCGGCACTGGCCGAAGCCGGTTTTGAAGAAATTCAATTTAATCCGAGAAAAATCTAGAAAATCACAGAAAGTCTAATATATTGGAAAATAATATTTAAAGTTGAAATCGGTCAATTCTACACGTCAGAAATACCGAATCGAAGAATATACTATGATCGGGCCCTCGGCTCCGACTAGGGCTGACTCCGAGTCCACGAATCCAAATCCAATATAAAATACTCGTGTAAGGAATTCATGATACAGAATAAATACAGGAAACAAATCGAAAAAATACGATCGAAAATCAGAATACGAAACCAAGTACGTATTCCGGGAACAGGGTATTACAATCTACCCACCTTACAAAAAATTGCGTCCTCGCAATTTCGTTAAGGGGTAAATTGAATACAAGGAGGAAGAAGGCACGAATAAAGGCTTCATAAAACTAAAACCAAAACAGAGGATAAGATAAACACAAGAAGGACTAGAATGAACAATGATAGAATGACAATGGAAAAAATATTAAGAAAGATAACTAACTCAAATACAAGAAATGGGGTAGTGGTTACCATGAAATCCTAAGGCTCCTGATCTGGATACTGATCTTCCCACCCTGCTGCAACACCTGAAGCCTCTGCTGCCATGAAGTGAACTTGGCCTCTGCCCTGATCTGCTCTGGCTCTCATCCCTCTCTGCTGATGATCATACCGTTGGGGTGGAAATGGGGCTCTCCGGTCAACGGGCTCTGGGTTTCTCCTCAGTGGCGGTGCTGGAAGTGCTGGGACTGGATGTGTTGGATCTGGAAGAGCTGGTCTAACTGGTGCCGTATGCTCAAACCTCCTGTACCGGCAATCCCTTAGCGCATGACCTCTTGCCCCACATGCCAAACATAATCCATTGGCCACCCGACAATCTCTCCTGTAATGTCCGGGTCTGTGGCAGAAATTGCATGTGATCTGAGGAAGAGGGGTCTGGAATGGTCTCTTCATCATCGGGCCCTGGGTTGCCCTATCCGCATCCTCCTCATCCATCAACTCAAAAGGCCTCTTCTTGGCTCGGCTCTTCATCTGATTCTCCTTCTTCTTCTCCAGTCCACGCTCTACTTCTCGAGCTATGGTGAGAACCTCTGAATATGTCTTCAGCTGCAGGGGCATCAAGTATACTTGTAGGTCCACCTGCAGGCCCTGCTGAAATCTGCTTGCCCGCTTCTCTTCATCCGTTACCATGTACGGGGCGAAGCGGCTCAATCTGAGAAACTCCGCGGCATACTCATCCACGGACTTACTCCCCTGCCGAAGTCTGATGAATTGCTCTTCCATGTCCTTCTGAGCTGTGACAGGGAAGAATCTGCTGTAAAAGCTCTTGGAGAAGGTGTCCCAAGTGACAGGCTTCTCCAACCTGGCCTCCTCTGCTAGCCACCAAGTCCTGGCTATATCCTTCAGCTGGATCTTGGCAACCTCCACTCGGTTCTCCTCTGGAATTCTGGCTGCAATCAATAAGTCCGATGTGTCCGTCAGCCATTGCTCAGCCTCCAAGGGTTTCTCTCCACCCGTGAATATGGCTGGCTGCAGCCTCCTGAAGTCTGATATGTTCCCCGACCTCTGTCCCTTAGGTGCTGCTATCTCTTGCCGGAGAAGCTCGGTCTGCTGCTGCTGATTTTCCATCTGCTGTTGCTGGTTTTCCATCATCATCTGGATAACCCTCAATATATCCACACTCTCTCCCGCTGCTCCATTCGATGCTGATCCCGAGTTGCTGCGACCCGATCTCCTCTCCATCGATACTAGGTATGGATAGACTGGAAGGAGCTGGAGAAGGAAATGGAAGGATTTTAGGATATGAGGGATGGAATCAAGAAGAACGAGATAATTCAAATGGACTAGACAACTTTGTACATTGATGTTGGCATCCGCAAATTACTAGAATTTGCTACTTGTTTGTACTTTTAGGTTTGAGAGCCTAGGCTCTGATACCAACCTGTAACGCCCCAATTCCACAGATACGGGGACGTCACTGCAACGTATATACGTAGGTCAGGAAAGGCCCCCACGTATATACGCTAAGCATAAAGTACAACAAGAAATGATCAGAGTGCATCACAAAGCGCGGTATACACACCTATGCCAACATAAAGGTACTATACAAAGCCATCACGGTATGATAAACATTACATAATACATATGTCTTTTATCATACAAGTCCAAAAGTGAAGTATACAGCAAAAATACAAAAGAGCTCACGAGTAGGATGGAGATCCCGTGAGTCAAAAGGAGTCAGGCACAAGGATCTGGAGCTGGGATGCCTGCTCGCAGGAAGAGCTCGATCTACGATGGGTGACTCCACTCCGATCTAGCTACAGAACCTGAATGTGCAAATCCAAGGGTCAAGACATATAACAATAAATGAACTACTGCCAAATGGCTAAGAGACATGAATGGGGTCAGAATACAAGCATGGTATATAAGAACGGACATAACATAATCGTAAAGCAGGAAATACAAGTAAAACTGATTTCAAGCAAAAGTGATTATATATGCTTAAGTTACTGTCCCATGAGACTAGTACATCGAAGGAATAATCCAAACAAGGAACCCTCATACATATACCCTTATCTCATGCCACAGGAAATCAAGCGTATAGAATCAGAGTTGCATATCATACGATAGTCAAAACGAGAATACATAGCAGGTACAACAATAAATCCAAAACAGGAACAAGTAATAGTCAAGACCGGAATCATCACTAGAATCATGGAATCATAATAAGTGTCACAACTGGGAACATAACTGGAAACATGCCTGGAATATCAAGAATCATAACAATGTTCATAACAGTATCAATTCTTATTATTATTACTCGCCTAACCCATATATCTAGGTATGTGTCTCGGTATCGATCCCAACTCACATACATCCATATATAAGAAAGTCGAGGGTCGTTATCGGAAGTAGATGGAGAACTGATAACACTTCTTATAGTAGTTTCCATACACCTGGAACCGGTTTGGAGGCCCAAAGTCCCCCTAACAGTCATATAATGTGGGCCCAAGGTCCCACTAACAGTAATCTACCATGTATCACCCACCTACTATAAGCAAGGTATCATTCCGGCATCCATCACTTCCACCCATACCCCATACAAGTTGTAGCTTATTAAGGATTATCAGTTTACGGGAAAAAGGTGAACATGACAGTAATAGCCCTACAGATTCAAGAGGTGGCCCCCATGGATTCAAGAGGTGGCCCCCACCGTGTGGTGTGGCACTTTGTTCCATGTGGCACTTTGTTCTGAGGGAGTGGATTCTAGAGGTGGCCCCCACTGAGTATGGTGTGGCACTTAGTTCCATAAAATAAGGCAGGGTTCCCGTAAACAAGATAATCATATAGTCAAATGCATCATGCTTGGTTTAAGGGATAGCATGACAAGGTGGTGATATATAACAAGCAATAAAACATAACAATGAATAAATAGTTGACCGGGTCAATCATGACATAACCGGAGGGTCTAACAAGGTGGTGGCATGTCAATGGGTCAAGTGATAACATGTAGGGTGTCATGTGATATACATGTGTTAAAAGGAAGTAAATAACTGACAAGGCTGTAATAAAGTAAGGCAAGTGGAAACATAGGAAATAACTTAGGGTTCAACGACCTCGAAGGGTCTGCCACGCATGCTATAGAATAAGGAAAGATTAATAACACGGCAAGGTACAAGTACAAGAATAAGACAAGCAATCGCGTGGGCATACACAAGCATGACAAGATGAGGTGACTAGGGTGATGTACTACAAGTAATAGATCCCTGAGTACAAGGTACATTCACATGAACCAAGCATAAGATCCATTATGTAACATGTCATGCAATACAAGTATGAAGCATAAACAAGGCTAATATGTCATATATGTATCAGGGAAGGACCAAAATCAGAAAGGGAAAAGAGTCAGAAATTCTGGCCCAGAATTAGGCTATCGGTCGACCTCGGTCGACTGCCGGTCGACTGGGGATTGAACTAACGGTCGAGGCCCGGTCGACTGCCGGTCGACCGTACAAAGTGCGTGAGCTCCAGGTTTGGCCGGTCGACTGCCGGTCGACTGGTCCACAACAAATTCCTTAAGCCGGTCGAGTCATCGGTCGACTGCCGGTCGACCGCCAGCTCAAAGTTGTGCACGTTGTGCACAACGGTCGAGTGATCGGTCGACTGCCGGTCGACCGATCCTCTGAAATCTGCTGTTGTTAAGGCAGAAAAATCAGATTTTGGGGGGTTCGATTTAATGGTCTAAAGATAGGATTTTTATGTCATGGGGGGACCTGATCTACCAATACAAGCACACAAAAGATGGTCTAGCCTTGGAGAGTAGATAATTTCACATGGAAAGATTAGATTTAGTTCTTGATGACCTAAAAATGGAATTTTTATAGTATAAGTGTGCAAGGGTTTTCATCACAAGTATATGAGGAGTTATCTAGGTCTTGGTGAGTAAGGTACTCACTTGGATGGGTTCAATTTGGAGCTTGATCCAATGGAGGAGAAGATGGCTTCAATCCACCAAGTTGTTGAAGCTTGAGTTGAAGGAGTAGATCTTGGTGTTGCCTTGGGAGTTGGAGGTTGAAGGTGAAGTCCTTGTTGAAGCCCTTGATGAGTTCTTGAAGTCTTGAGATGGAGGTGAAGAGTTTGGGGTTTCTTGGTGCTAGGGTTTGGTGGAGGAAATGGGGATTTTGGAGGAGTCTCTCTTGTTGAAGTGAAGGAGGAAGAAAAGGGGTGATTTGCAATTGAAAAGAAATTTATAGTTTGGGATGATTGTAAAGGAGATGGAATTTGTGTAGAAAGGAGGGGGCCTTGTGTAAAAGAGGAAGCATGAGGTGTCACCCCTCTTGCCACTTGGCCGGCCATGGGAAGGAGAGAGAATGAGTGGGGTTAGGTGAAGTGTGAGTGGGAAATGAGGTGGCATGACAAGGTGGAAAATGGAATTTGCAATTATTGGAAAAATGCCCGAAATTCAAGTATCTCGGAATGATCTGAAAATTTTACCAAAAATCAAGAATAATATATAAAGACCAATAGTGAAATCCGTTCGAAGAAATACTGTATAGTTTTAAAATTAAAAATCCCGGAATCAGTTATTTACCGACTCCGAAAGAATTTCCATAAAATCATAAAATTCTCAGAAAAAGAATATAGACAGAAAATACGATTCCGAGAAATAAAGTCTAAAGAACCATCATGAAATTCTAAACTGTTTGGGAATTAAAAATCCGGGAATCGGTCAGCGGCACTGGCCGAAGCCGGTTTTGAAGAAATTCAATTTAATCCGAGAAAAATCTAGAAAATCACAGAAAGTCTAATATATTGGAAAATAATATTTAAAGTTGAAATCGGTCAATTCTACACGTCAGAAATACCGAATCGAAGAATATACTATGATCGGGCCCTCGGCTCCGACTAGGGCTGACTCCGAGTCCACGAATCCAAATCCAATATAAAATACTCGTGTAAGGAATTCATGATACAGAATAAATACAGGAAACAAATCGAAAAAATACGATCGAAAATCAGAATACGAAACCAAGTACGTATTCCGGGAACAGGGTATTACATTACGTATCTAACCTTTTCTATTGGTTTTGGTGTTCGGGCGATATCGGGAGCATCCGGACTCCGATTGGAACGATTCTGGATCCGTTGCGATCGTGGGAACGAGAGCTACAGTCCTGTAGCCAGTTTGTGAGTGTTTTTCTTTTATAAATTATATTTTATCATGTTTCGTGCAATTGATTGCTAGATCTAGATTCTGAATAAAAGACGGTAACTATTCATTATTAACTGGTAATAATTGGACATGCACTGTAATATGAATAACTATATTGTTAGGTCTTTCCTAATTTAGAATACAGATTTAGAATGCAAATAAGAAGGTAATTATAATACCAATAATTACGGACATGGATAACTCAGATACAGTCATTATACCTGCATAGTCACTGAAACCCGGCCCACCATAGCCCCATAGGCTTGGACCCTATTATGTCATGCATCGTGACACAGTTACCTTACATACTGCTCTACAGGTACGCTAGGACACTACACCATCATTATACACGAATGCGAGATACTGTTCTTTCCTGCACTGCTATCATCCTTACATGGCTACCGTAGTTTAAGAGACGGACATGATATTATTTTATACACGGATCACTGTTAGGACATATACGAGTGATACACCGATATATTGCTACACATATAGGTTCCACTGATACACGGATATAACCATGCACGGACTACTGCATTTCGTATTAGCATGATCATCATACACATTTATGTTATGTTTACATATTATGGTTACACATGCCTGTATGGTTTCTCTATTCTTGTCATATAGATCCCCGTTCATGCTACATGTATTATTGTTCTATTCTTGACATATGGATCCCCGTTCATGTTACATGTATTATTATTTCATGTTACTGTATTCATGTTATAGGATTGTTACCTGTTACTGATATGGATATTCCTGTTACTGGACATGAGAGCTGTTGATATGCGATATGTGGACTTCCACATCTATTGATTCTGTTATATTGTTCCCGTGATATTGTTCACGTTCTATTGTTCTCGATATATTGTTCCCGATTCACGTTATATTGTTCTATGCTATCAACAGAGCTCTGGTCCAGTTATCATGTTACCCGTATCATGTACTGTTAATTGTTCTTGTTACATTGGATACTTGACATAACAGATCATAATGATAACTGGGGTATGGGGGAGACTTGATGGTTGATTAGATCTTATCGGGTGATGTACTGGATCCATATTGTTTTCCCACTGCAGGGGACGGTAGGAGGGCTGCCTACCAATTGCTCCATGAGCTCTTGTTACTTGATTCATGCTCCCCTCTTAGCGGAGGGCCCTGGTCCTGGCAGCCAGGGGCTTGTTTAAGGCCGTGATCCCGGGTATGCACGGAGACATCCACCCGATAAGAACTCCTCGACCACGGGTTTCCAATTAACATAATAAAACAGTATACACAATAGTGATGTCGGGAACACTTGTTATTTGGTTACTCTCTCGTTTGGATAATGGTACCCGTAGGCCATGTCCGGATGGGTTCGACTGGAGTGCGGGCTCCAGTATGAACCGCCAGTGGTATGGGACACTGGAAGAGAGTAATTAAAATACCAGGTGATACTGGTCGCTACTATTGTATAAATGACATGACTTTGACATGACCTGCCTGCTACATGACCTGCCTGCTACATGTTTAGTTGTACTTGTTACTGTTCCTGATCATTTATCTGCTATCATGTGACATGTATACATTGCTATTGTTCCTGTTTCCTGTTACATTTTCTTTAGTGCCCTACTACCCATGTACATATATACTTTGTTACATTACCTGGTATATGTTACACTGTATGTAGTGGCATACTATGCATATGCTGCATTGCATATATTACATACATATGCTCATTTGCATGTTCACCTCTATCACGTCACCACTATCATATTCATGTCTATTACGTCACCACTAGACAACATTAATTATTACATAAACTGGACACGACTATAGATATGACCTGATGATAACCGGTTAGGTGGTGATAGTATTAAAAGATGACATGTCTGTCTATTTCTACAGCTTCTCTGTTTATATACTTCTCTTGCTTATATATGCTTAATATATGGTATACATCGTCAGGTATCTATACTAGTATCATGTTTGTATTACTATGTATATATTACTGCCTCCTTCATTTTACCACTCACTAGGTCGCTTTCTGACGACCCTGGGTTTGCATGCCCAGATTGGAGATCCGCATACCGTAGTATCCGAAAGTACCATGGAGTCATATCGGAGCTTCCTCATCGGGACTATTCCTAGGTATTTTAGTATTTTATTTCCGTTATCTTGTTTGTCTTCATCTTTCATATCTGTTATGATTACTGACCCTCTACTGCAGGTATTCTTGTACTTATATCATGCTGGACCCCAGGTATTTATGGAGATTATGTACTGTATTGAGGCTTAACGTACTCGTGAGCGTGTTTTCACCTCGCGTACGTACGTCGCCATAACGTCTCCGTATCTTTAGAATCGGGGCGTTATAAAGTGGTATCAGAGCCTAGGCTCACACCTGGTGTGGGTAACCACCTGGGTCAATCTTCGGACTCTTACCAGCAGTACAAGCAGATTCAGATTAACTGATCTGTATCTGAAGTTGGGGATTCCAGCAACGAGTACGAGAATACCATGACCTTGACAAATCATTCCTTGACTTGTTTGTATTCCTTCCTTCCTTTCAGTTCGCAACCATAACATCCGATTTCCTTCTCGCTTTCCTTGTATCAGCTTGCTTCCTATCCGTTAGGATTAGTTCACTACCATACTTCTCCATCCCGAGGTCCTTATAGATAGCAGAGTGCGCAGCGGAAGTGTCGTGGACCCATAACTTTTAGGCTTTGGGGTTAGCAATATTGTTCTCACACCTGATTGAAATTGCGAGGACGCAATTTTTTTGTAAGGTGGGGAGAAATGTAACACCCTGCTCCCCGGTGTACGTATCACCGTATCTGTACGCGATACGACGTACAAATTTGATTTGACCTCTGTAGTATTCCGATTGACCTGATTTCAGTTTCAAAAATCATTTCCTAATATTGTACATTTTTCAGGATTTTCTGGAAATTTTCTGGATTATTTTGGAAAATCTCCGTTGTCGGTGTCGACCGATACCGATAACCTGCCTTCCGATTTTTATTTCACAAACAGAGTTGAATTTGGAAAATTCGCTTTCACCGTATGTCTTAGAATCACATGAGCTACGTTCGGGTATTTTGGAGATTTTTCTGAATTTATCGAAAATCGGGCCAAACCAGTGTCGCCCGTATCGGCGAGACATTCCGGGATTTTTAATTTGCAAACCGGATTGAGTTTCGATAAACCGTCTTCATATTAAGTCTCAGCGTAATATTGTCTATTTTCTGTAATTTTTGGATATCATTCGGAACTAGTCAATTTGTCATCATATTAAAATAATATTAAGTAATTAATATAAAACATTTATTTTATTCTTTTCTTTTCCCTCTTCTTCTCCAATCCTCTGGAGACATCCCACCGCCTTAACCCATTCCACCGACCTCTCTCTCTCTTCCCTACCCTTTAAAAATCCCCTTCTCCCTCTCTTCTTTATTCTCTCTCTTTTCCACTCTCTCACTCCTCTCTCTAAACACACTCTCTCTTCTACTCTCTCCCTCCATTTCTCTTCCCCTCTCCATCTCTCTCTCTGCAGGTGAGCCGGAGCGGCGCCGGAGGCCGGCCAGGCCGGGCCAGGCGGCGCCGGAGGCCGGCCAGGCCAGGCCCGCCGGCGGGAGGCGCCGGGCGCGCGGGCGCAGGCGCGGGGGGGGGGGGGGGGGGGCGCCAGCCCCCACCTCTCTTTCTCTCCCTCTCTCTGGTGATGGGCTCCGGCTGCCCCGGCGGCCTTGGGCGCCGGAGCAGTGCCGGCGCCGGCGGCGGGGGCGCGCCGCCGGCGGGCGCAGACCGGCGATGGCCGCGCGAGGGCGGCAGCCGCGCGCGGGCGGCGGCCGCGCGCGGGCGGCGGGCGCAGGCGGGCGCCAGCAGCCGCCTGCTGCCGTGCTCTCTTTTGGGTGAAACCCAATAGGGTTTGGGTTTGGGTTTAAACCCAAACCCGACCCATTTGCATCAAACCCGACCCGTTAAGGTATATTTTTATTTAAGCCCTTGTAATTGATTAATTACTTTTAGGCCCCTATAAAATTACAAATAGCCCCCTGACTATTTTATGTTATACGTATCTAACCTTTTCTATTGGTTTTGGTGTTCGGGCGATATCGGGAGCATCCGGACTCCGATTGGAACGATTCTGGATCCGTTGCGATCGTGGGAACGAGAGCTACAGTCCTGTAGCCAGTTTGTGAGTGTTTTTCTTTTATAAATTATATTTTATCATGTTTCGTGCAATTGATTGCTAGATCTAGATTCTGAATAAAAGACGGTAACTATTCATTATTAACTGGTAATAATTGGACATGCACTGTAATATGAATAACTATATTGTTAGGTCTTTCCTAATTTAGAATACAGATTTAGAATGCAAATAAGAAGGTAATTATAATACCAATAATTACGGACATGGATAACTCAGATACAGTCATTATACCTGCATAGTCACTGAAACCCGGCCCACCATAGCCCCATAGGCTTGGACCCTATTATGTCATGCATCGTGACACAGTTACCTTACATACTGCTCTACAGGTACGCTAGGACACTACACCGTCATTATACACGAATGCGAGATACTGTTCTTTCCTGCACTGCTATCATCCTTACATGGCTACCGTAGTTTAAGAGACGGACATGATATTATTTTATACACGGATCACTGTTAGGACATATACGAGTGATACACCGATATATTGCTACACATATAGGTTCCACTGATACACGGATATAACCATGCACGGACTACTGCATTTCGTATTAGCATGATCATCATACACATTTATGTTATGTTTACATATTATGGTTACACATGCCTGTATGGTTTCTCTATTCTTGTCATATAGATCCCCGTTCATGCTACATGTATTATTGTTCTATTCTTGACATATGGATCCCCGTTCATATTACATGTATTATTATTTCATGTTACTGTATTCATGTTATAGGATTGTTACCTGTTACTGATATGGATATTCCTGTTACTGGACATGAGAGCTGTTGATATGCGATATGTGGACTTCCACATCTATTGATTCTGTTATATTGTTCCCGTGATATTGTTCACGTTCTATTGTTCTCGATATATTGTTCCCGATTCACGTTATATTGTTCTATGCTATCAACAGAGCTCTGGTCCAATTATCATGTTACCCGTATCATGTACTGTTAATTGTTCTTGTTACATTGGATACTTGACATAACAGATCATAATGATAACTGGGGTATGGGGGAGACTTGATGGTTGATTAGATCTTATCGGGTGATGTACTGGATCCATATTGTTTTCCCACTGCAGGGGACGGTAGGAGGGCTGCCTACCAATTGCTCCATGAGCTCTTGTTACTTGATTCATGCTCCCCTCTTAGCGGAGGGCCCTGGTCCTGGCAGCCAGGGGCTTGTTTAAGGCCGTGATCCCGGGTATGCACGGGAGACATCCACCCGATAAGAACTCCTCGACCACGGGTTTCCAATTAACATAATAAAACAGTATACACAATAGTGATGTCGGGAACACTTGTTATTTGGTTACTCTCTCGTTTGGATAATGGTACCCGTAGGCCATGTCCGGATGGGTTCGACTGGAGTGCGGGCTCCAGTATGAACCGCCAGTGGTATGGGACACTGGAAGAGAGTAATTAAAATACCAGGTGATACTGGTCGCTACTATTGTATAAATGACATGACTTTGACATGACCTGCCTGCTACATGACCTGCCTGCTACATGTTTAGTTGTACTTGTTACTGTTCCTGATCATTTATCTGCTATCATGTGACATGTATACATTGCTATTGTTCCTGTTTCCTGTTACATTTTCTTTAGTGCCCTACTACCCATGTACATATATACTTTGTTACATTACCTGGTATATGTTACACTGTATGTAGTGGCATACTATGCATATGCTGCATTGCATATATTACATACATATGCTCATTTGCATGTTCACCTCTATCACGTCACCACTATCATATTCATGTCTATTACGTCACCACTAGACAACATTAATTATTACATAACCTGGACACGACTATAGATATGACCTGATGATAACCGGTTAGGTGGTGATAGTATTAAAAGATGACATGTCTGTCTATTTCTACAGCTTCTCTGTTTATATACTTCTCTTGCTTATATATGCTTAATATATGGTATACATCGTCAGGTATCTATACTAGTATCATGTTTGTATTACTATGTATATATTACTGCCTCCTTCATTTTACCACTCACTAGGTCGCTTTCTGACGACCCTGGGTTTGCATGCCCAGATTGGAGATCCGCATACCGTAGTATCCGAAAGTACCATGGAGTCATATCGGAGCTTCCTCATCGGGACTATTCCTAGGTATTTTAGTATTTTATTTCCATTATCTTGTTTGTCTTCATCTTTCATATCTGTTATGATTACTGACCCTCTACTGCAGGTATTCTTGTACTTATATCATGCTGGACCCCAGGTATTTATGGAGATTATGTACTGTATTGAGGCTTAACGTACTCGTGAGCGTGTTTTCACCTCGCGTACGTACGTCGCCATAACGTCTCCGTATCTTTAGAATCGGGGCGTTACAATTAGATTAGCCATCACCTATTCACCCCCCCTCTAGGTGATTTACAGGGAGGGGGAGCTAGGCAAAGGTATTGCCGGTGGCCAAGCCAGAAGGAGAAGTAGGGGAGAGGGGGGCTGAGGTGGTGGTTGCGCTGGGCTGCGATGGATGTTGGGGAGGAAAAGGAGAGGGCTGGGAAGGCTTGACTGGGTTAGAGAGGAGAGGAGGAGGCCGGTGGTGTTGGGTGCTGGCCGACCAAGGAGAGGGGGCAGCGCTGGGGTAGCGCTGGCCAGGTGGAAGGTGGCCCGGGTGGTGCTACTTGTGGTGGCTGGCCAAGGAAGGGGAGAGGGGGAATGGAGAGGAGAAGGGGGATAGTGGAGAAGAGGTGGGGGCTGGTGGTGGTAGGCTCACACATAGGAGGAGGGGAAGATGGAACGGGAGGTGACGCTCAGGGTGGTCGAGGCTGGGGGTTGGCCGGGGAAGGTGTTAGAGAGGTGGATGAGAGAGCAGGGAGAAAGAGATAGAGATAAAATAGAGAGAGGAAGAGAGAAATGTGAAGAAAGAGAGAGATAAAGAGAAAGAGAAAGAAAGAGAGAATGATGGGAGAGGGGGAGTACGAGGGTGATGGGGTTGGTGTGTTGCAGGGAGTGAGGATGGGGGAGGTGATGTGGAAAAGAAAGAAAGAAAAAAAGAAAAGAAAAAGGAAAAAATAAAAATAGGGAAAAAGAAAAGGAAATAGGGAAAATGGTCCGGGTTCTTGGGCTTGAGTCTGGCTCAGGTCCGGGTCTAGGCTCAGGGTCCAGGATCGAGCTGGGCTCCAGTCCACAGATTACGACTGAATACCAATGATAAATGCAGATAAATAGAATAATATAGCAAAAAATCGGACACATATTTGAATACATATTCCAACATCAGGGTGTTACAAGAGTCCTCACAAAATGATCGCAACCCTATTTCTAAGGATTGCAGTCCTCATAAAATATATTATTTATGAGAAATGCGACCTTGATTGTGATTGCAGTCCTCACAAAATATATTATTTATGAGGATTGCGGCATTGACTGCAATCCTCATAAAAATATCATGTTTCTGAGTCTTTATCGGATTGCGACTATGATCGCATTCTTCTTTATTGGACTGCGATCATGATTACAATATTCACAAAAATATCATATATTTGAATGTTTATGAGGACTGCAAGCATAGTCACAGTCATCACAAAATGCCCTAATTTAAGTTTTTTTAGGACGACGATTATGGTGACAATTCTCATTATTAGGAATGTAGTCGCAGTAATCACAAAATGCCCTATTTCTAAGTCGGTCCTCACAGAGGACTGCGATCATGAGTTGCAATCCTCATATCAGCATCATCATCATCAGTATTAGGGATCATCCACTGACATTGAATGATCCATAATATTTTTCAGATCTAAACACAAACAAAACATATTGCGGGCACGAAAAAACGAGATCTGTAAAAGGTCGATCCCAAAAATAAATTTTCAGAGGCTCGACCCTCGACCTGGGAGGGAGTCGCCCCCTTCCAACCCTCACAGTGACCTGACCCGCGCAGATTGACTGCAAATAACTTTACGTCGGGGTCAAGGTTGAGTCAAAAGCTACGTCGGGAGTTATGGGAATGGTAAAAGAGAAAATAAAAATATATAAAGAAGTGGTGATTAGGAGAAATCAATTTATGTTGACGTGGATGAGGCTGTAGCGAACAAAATTATGAATTTGAGTTTTTTTCTAATTATGAAGCGAAGTAGGTGGTTGTAGCAAAAATATTCATTGTTAATTTTGTGGCTTCACTTGCAGCCACTTGGAGCTTAAACAGTCAATTTTGTGATTCACTTGCAGAATCACTTATATTACAAACCAAACAGTTAATTTTGTAGCTCAATTGCAGAACCACTTGCAAAGCATACTTGTAGACTCATTTGCAATATTTTTTAATAGATTAATATTTTTAAGTATTAGATTAATTTTTTAATTATTAGCTTAATATTTTAAATTTGATTTAAGTTTTTATTAGTTTAAAGTTTTTTATTAATAAATTAATATTTTTATTATTAGATTAACTTTTTATTTGATTAAATTTTTCGTTGTTTTAAATTTTTAAGTATTAGATTAATCTTTTTATTATTAGATTAATTTTTATTAGTAATTAATCATTATAATTGTTATATTAATTTTTTTATTAGTAAATTATTAATTTTAATTATTAGATTAATTTTAATTATTAGATTAATTTTTTAAATTATTATATTAATATTTTTATTATTTAATAAAATTTAATATTAGATTGCAATATTTACATATTTAATATTTAATATTAGATTAATATACTTAATAATATTAAAATTGGATTAATGTTTTATTATTATTAGATTTAGTAATATCTATATTTTAATTATTAGTTAATATTTTTAATTTTTAGATTTTTTTAAATTATTAGATATTTTTTATTATTACATTTATATATTTAGTTATTAAATTAATTTTATTATTATTAAATTATATAGTTTTTAATAAATTTAATTACTTGAAATATATATAATTATGTCGTGCAAATCCCTCTTGCAAGGTCACAACGAAATGCCATAAAAGACAATATACATTCTCACTTACACTTTCACATTACCAACCAAACACTAAAAAACTTATTTGCGCATAACTCACTTGTAATTGAAAAAAAGTGTGCAATTACCACTTACGGCTTGCGGCCACATGCAGCTTATGTGCGTGTACACGCACACATAAACATTTCAATACAAAGTTTTGGTTCCTAATAGCTATCACATCACATGGTCTGTTCTCCCCTTTTTCGTTTCTAATAAAATGGCTCAAAATTTTTAAAGAAATGCTTCAAGTATATTTTTTATTGTGACTTAATAATGTGAAAAAAAATAGTCACCTACTTATTTCAAATATGTTTGATAAAATAGTTTATGCCTTGAGAATTAAAAAAATATATAATTTACAGTTCTCCAGAATCATACTTATTCTTCATACTCTTTTTTTCTCATCACTTATTTTTTTGCTCATCACTTATTTTTTTGCTCGAGAAGTGAATGTTTTCAAAATACAAAAAAGATTAAATTATATTCTTTTTCAATTACAAGGGCAACTTCACCGCAAGCGAAGAAACCTAGTCAACAGACATCCAAGCAAAATAAACATGAATTCGATCATAATTTTCCTCAAAAGATCATAATCTATCTAGTGTAGAGCATAAACCTATAGTAACCGAGTAAGCTTCTGACCCCGCGACGACACCAATAACGAACTGCCCTATTGTAGGACCGATATGTCATTGGCTGGGTTGTATAACTGGGGGCAAACCTGTCTCAATATTTTTAGGTAAATGTCGTCTACAATGAGTTAAGGAAGCCGATATTTCCACGCCAAAGAATGATGAAGGCACCCAAGATTAAAGCACTCGTTTTGTGATAAAGGTACCCCACTCAAAATCAAAAAATGATAAAAAAAAAAAACCCTTCTTCTTTTTCTCCTCTCCCTCTCCCTTCCATGCTGGCGACCCTCGGCCTCCCCTCACCGGCAACCAACCTCTCCCCCGGGCCTCCCCCCTCGTCGGCGACCACCTCCTCCCCCTTTCCTTCCCCTCCCCCTTTTCTTCTTCCTCTTCCCTCCCCTCCCCCGCCCTCCGCCTCACCCGCTCCTACTCCCCTCCGCCTGTCCTGCCCTCCCCCCGCCCTCCGCCTGTCCTCCCCCTCCCCTCGCCCTCGGCCTCCCCCGCTCCTACTCCCCTGCGTGCGTCCTCCAACTCCCCTCGTCGGCCTTCACCCCCTCCGATCCCCCCCAACTCCCCTAGCTGTTCGGCCTGTTCGGTCGAATTCCGGCAGACCACAGTCTGTTCGTCCAGATCCGACCGAATTACTCTAGGGGGAGATCGTTAGGGGGGAGGAGATCAGGGTGAGGGGTGGGGGTGGGCGGAGGCCGGCGAGGGGGGTTGGGGGGGATGGGGGGAGAGGGAGGGGGAGGAGGTAAGGGGGAGCAGGGGAGGAGGAGGCTCAGGAGAGGGGAGAGGAGAGGAGGGATGAGGAGGAGGAAGAGGGAGACTTTAGAGTTTTCACTAGGGCGTGTTTGGATGCAAGGAAGTTGGCGGAAGTAAGGAACTGGGGAAGTATAATTGCTCATTTCCCTATCTATCCAAACACCGGAAAAGGAAAATAAGAAAACCCTTTTCCCTTTTTCATCTCTCTTTTACACAACCATTTCCTCACTTCCAGAGTGCTACAGTTAATTTTGTGGTCATTTAATCTCATTTATAATAAGTTGTAGCATAAAATAGTTAATTTTTTGGTCATGTAAATCTCACTTGCATTCTAATTACAATTTATTTTTTATTTTTCTTAATTAATTTTATTTTAATATTATTTTGCGGTCAACTTTGTGGTCAACTTTTCCACTTCCACTTTCCATTACCATCCAAACACCAGAAAAGACAAAACATTTTCGAAATCACACTTCCCAACAACATTCAAACACCGGAAAACTTACTAACCAATTCCCAAGTTCCAACGGGAACTAATACCACTTCCTCACTTCCCTACTTCCTCACTTCCACTCTTAACCAAACAGGCCCGGGTGAAATTATAAAAATATTAATGGCACACTTGTAGAAATTGTGGGGGTGCCTTCATCATTTTTTTGGTTGGAAATATCGGCTCTCATGAGTTAATCATTGGGATATTTCTTTCTTTTGCGTGGAGCAATCAAATTTCGCGCAAATAAAGAAAAGTCCTTCATGAACCTTCAAATTTCCTTGCTCCATAAAATCTCCATTAAAAACCCTTTTTTATCTTTTATTTTATTTTCTCTCCATGGTCGAAATTATTGAAGAAGAATTCAATCGATCATCGACCCCAAGCGCGATGGCCGACGGCAACGGGCTGTATCCTGTTATCGGACCCCAGGAGCTCGAATCGTCGGAATCGGCGGCAACGACATCGCTTAGGGTTTCTGATCATGGTTGCAACGACGCCGAGGAATCCGCCAAATCTTCCCAGGTTTTTTCTTTCTTTTCAATCTTTCATTGATTACGGAAAACGATATCAAAATCTGATTTTGTTGGTGGTTTGCTTGTTTGATGCTGCTATCTCCTGAAAAATCTTTAATTTTTAGGATTTATGTATGTTCATCCGCTGAAAATTGGCTGAGGCGTTTCAAGTTTGAATCTTTGTCGAGTTCTCTCACTTTATTCCACAAATTCATAAATGTTATAATCGTTCTCAATAAGGTTCTCAAGCTTTAATTTAGGATGCTAGTCTGTAGAAGCAGAGAGATTAGCTAAAAAAATTGTCTCTGTGCGATTTGTGTAAATACTCTCAATTGTCACCGTGTAACTCCCAAATAATTTTACAAATCGATTCAATTGTAATGTTTGGGAACTTGGATTTAGGGTGCTGATTTCAATTTGGATAAGGATCATACCACTGCAGCTGTAAATGATGAGTTCTCAACCTTACAAATATCTCAGACTGATGAAAGCAAGACAAACATGATTGAATCTTCTACAGATAGGAAGCAAGGGAAATACTTCTACTATGACTCTCCTCTCCACGAGGAGACCGGCATTTGGATACCCGTTTCAGTCCCTCCTTTGTCTGAGAGCGATCATCAAGAGTGGAGTAGAGGTTTCTCCGCCAATGGGGCATATTTCCCGGAGGGAGATATCAGTTGGGACCAATTCATAGGAGAAGATAAGGAGATGACAATGTGGGATGTGTTCTCCGAAATGCTTCTTGCAGCCAGAGGA
Source organism: Agave tequilana (assembly GCA_038442645.1). NCBI lineage: Eukaryota > Viridiplantae > Streptophyta > Magnoliopsida > Asparagales > Asparagaceae > Agave > Agave tequilana. The sequence goes on along the minus strand of JAVJIF010008486.1, from coordinate 108,775 downwards.
AAAGTGAACTCCCTTACTACTAGTGAGATCCGAAGAGGCACCGTGTCTTTCATATCTACACACCTTTTGGAGCAAGCTTGGAAAGAGATGGCTACCACTCTGACTGAGGCTAATTTTGGGAACACAAAGGAAATTCTAGATACGCAGCCATCTAAATGGCTGGCTGACAGCGCCTCTTCTTCTTGCATGCTTTGCAGCATCCGCTTCCATCCAATCATGTGCTCCCGACATCACTGTCGATTCTGTGGTGGGATTTTCTGCGGACAATGTTCAAGAGGAAGGAGCTTATTACCTCCGAAATTCCGATCAGCAGACCCACAACGGGTGTGTGATGTGTGCTGCGTGCGTTTGGAGTCTGTTCAACCTTACTTGATGGATCAAGTTAGCCGTGCTTCTCAGTTGCCGACTCAAGACTTGACCGATCTTAGCACCTTGAGGTCGTGGTTGAACTTTCCATGGGGTCAGTCGATGGAGTATGAGATATATAAGGCAGCAAATATAATTCGTGGATACAGTAAGGTAAAGGCTAATCTTTTGCAACTTGCATCCAATTAAGATATCATTGTTAAATTATTGTAGCTTTTCAAGGTTGTGCAGTAAAGCTGTTAAATTACTTTAGCATCATTTTAGTGCTCTTACAACCTTGAATATGTTCTGTACCTACTTATTTGATATCACCGGTATTTGGAAATCTAGGAAATCATACATATTCTTTCACTGAAGTAATAAAAAGGTGCCATCATTCGTCCTCTAAACATTACTCATCACTAGCATTAATGACTCAGGTGGGTTTACTGAGACCTGAGAAGTCCATCCCTGATGCCATTCTAAAACAAGCAAAAGGCCTTGCAATACTAACTGTTGCAAAGGTCGGATTGATGGTTACCTATAACGTTGGAACTGGATTGGTTATTGCTCGTAGAGAAGACGGTTCCTGGTCTCCACCCTCTGCAGTTTCATCCTTCGGTCTTGGATGGGGAGCACAGGTGAGTAATTTTTTTTCGTTTTTTTTTGGCAAAAGAATTGCACTTGCTAATATTATTAAATAAAAAAATGAAAACAAGCTCATAATATGATGTCTTGTGGAATAAAATTGTTTCAACAGGCAGGTGGGGAGTTCACCGATTTTATAATTGTGCTGAGAACAAAAGATGCTATAAAGACTTTCAGTGGAAATGCGCATGTTTCAGTTGGGGCTGGTGTCAGTGCAGCTGCTGGCATAGTTGGACGAGCAGCTGAGGCTGATATACGTGCAGGTGATGGTGGCTATGCTGCCTGTTACACATACAGCTGCAGTAAAGGTATATGTCTTCATGACCCAACTTTACTTCCTTTTAGTGTTCACTATCATCTGTTTGGGAAGTTCTTTCTATGAGGTTATGTTGCAAACACAGCTACAATCTGTGGCCTGCTAATAGATCACAAATTGCCATATATTTATAACCAACATATTTCACAATGAAAGTGACAGGTGCATTTAGTTACACCCAGCGAGTAGTCTTTTTTACTTTATTTTATTTTCATTTGGTACAGTACTTAAAGCCTGTGATTATCTTTGGGAGTCTGTTAATGAATACTTGTATGTTGATATCTCTAGAGTACATTAGCAAGTGATGATCTTGAACTTACATGATGGAAGATACACACGTATGCAAACATGACTGTTCATCACAAAGTAAACCATATGAAAGTTTTATCATTTTTATATGTTTTCCAATTTTTATAGCATCCCCAATTTATATTCCTATTAAGTTGAGTCTTACGAAGGTGTAAGCTAATGAACTACACCAACATCCCTCCCCTCCCCCAGGCAGATCTGAGACATTGAACAAAAATCCTTCTTGCTCCAAATAATCCATCCTGGGACTGTCCTAGATGCATGTTTAGATTAAGTGTCTGCGTAGTTGCGGGATGTGACAGAAGTTCTTTGACAGAAGGATTTATGCAGCATATTATGAAATCAGTGCTCCAATGTGCTTGAAGGCAGGTCTTATAAAATCACAAGTACAGAATAAAGAAATAAAAACTTATATGTTATATGTAGCACCTTAACTTACATCCATGAAGTTGTGTGTTTATTTTGACACCTGTCGAGCACTTTTTGGATACCCCTTTGACATGTGCTAGTGTCGGACACTTCTTTGAACTTTTTTTTGGCTATGTATCAAGTATGCACAAAGTGGATGGCTGAAGTAGTGAGCAGTTTAACGGTTTAGTGTTACTTGACAAAAATCGGTAGGCAAGGAATTTTAACTGGTTAGATCATGATGATAGGTTTGTATCAAGAATTTTTTGAAATTTCAAATAGATTCAAGCAACATGCTGCAACTTTTGGCATTCATTTTGTACTAGTTTTTTGATAGACATAAAAACTAAGATTCATTTATGTTTGGTCTATAGACACTCTACATGGTAGATCAAGTTTAACATAGTGGGTTTTCCATTGAATCTCCTATCATTGAATTTGAAAGGGAGAGGGAAAGAATTAGCTTTCAAATCTTTCCAGAAGTAGTTAATAGCCAATTCTTTTTTGTTTACTAACCCGCAAACATTTGAAAACATTTAAGAGAATAGTAATGTTTGCCATCTGTGAATTGAAATAAATGCCAAAAGGTGCCCCCTTCCCATGCCATTAAAAGATGTTAAGTTTTAGCATGACGACCTTGATCATGCTTTATTAATTTTTGATACTCCATAATCTTGTTTAAGAAACACCCGAAATTGGCTTGATTCTGATTAATTCGTTGTCAATCTTAGAATTGATTGGTCCTGTGACAGATACTCCCTCGTTCTATGAAGCACGGACACTTTAAAGTGAGTGTAGGACACGTGTCAGACACCTATACTTGCAAGACACTTACCTGACACGTAACAGACACTCCGATGCCGTGTCGGAATTTAAACAACCATAAAATCACGTGTCAGCACTGTGTCCAACACTATGACGACATTAAATAAAATTTAAAGTTCATGTATTAGATATCTACAAGTCACATGTCGCTTAAATAAACATGAAAAAAATATCATTTTGACATAAGCAAATATGTTGGTAGAATTTACACACATCACGAATTAATTAGGTGAGGTAATAGTTAGATAATTTTTTTGTTTTGTTTGTTACATAAAGAAGTTATAGATGTAAATTATTTAGATTTTATTTGAATTTTCATCTTACCTTTAATAAAACTAATTATTCGTGTTTGATTATTTTTTTGACAAGTTGATTATTCATTATTCTTCTCACATAGGTAGAAATGTGTAGAAATGTCTACTTCAGAAAGTATCGTTGAAAAAGTTGAATACAATGCATCTCTTTGAAAGTATGAGAGAAAATCAAAAAAATTAGGAAAGAGGGAGGAAATTTATCTATATAATAATAATAATAATAATAATAATAATAAAATATTGCTTGCCGTGTCTTTGTATCTTTTTTTTTTTTGGATTGCCGTGTCCGTGCCGTATCCGACACTCGTATCCGTGCTACATAGCCCTCGATAGACTGAAACTGATTCAAAAGTGTTGTTGTACGTGGCATCTCATCTCCCTCAACGCTATGTATTCGAGCCTCAACATCTCTCAACTTTTCCTAGCAGATTTATGCTCTCTCAACTTTTCCTAGCAGATTTATGCAAACTTAAAAAATCTCCCACATCCTAGATGGCACACTTGATCTTCTCCTACTTAGCAATCATTCAAATTTTGCCTTCCATGTTCCTGCTCTATTTGAAGTTTATAGATTAACATCAAAGAGGGTGACTGATGTCAAAGGATCAATATCCATCTGTAAATCTGAATGTGCCACCAGATATTTTAGTTCTGCAAGTTTGGTGGTGCTAAGGTGTCCTAGATCATGTTGCTAAGAATATGGTTCCTATATATGAGCGTCTGTCTTCATCGGACTGTACTATAATTTCCTCATATGTGTACATTGTTTTATTTTGCAGGTGCATTTGTAGGTTGTTCACTTCAAGGAAACATGGTTACTACTCGTGTCGCTGAAAATTGCCGTTTCTATGGTTCTTCATCGATTAAAGCATCTGATATCCTTCTCGGGTCATTGCCTAAGCCACCTGCAGCTACCATTCTCTATCAAGCTTTATCTGATCTATTCCAGCAGCTAAAGAAATGATCAGGCTTGTGCATATTTCATGCTACCACCCAACAACCTAACCACGGTTATTGCTGCTCGGGCTCCCCGCTATGGTGTTTATAGCACGTGTTCAGTCGGAAAAAAATCCCATTCTTTCTCTCGGTGTACAGAGACAAGTGTGCAAATAATTGTATTGCTCATCTACTCTAAAATTTATCCATTAAATACGAAAATACTTGTTAGCAAATATTGGATTTGCCTGATTTGATTAGTTCTTGGTCCCTTTAGACATTATCAGTCGCTGGAAATGCAATGCATGAAGTTTATATCTTGTTCTTCTGTAAACTTTTAAAAGAAATTTTGTGAATCTTAATGTGGTGGTTTATTTAGCATTCCTATGGCTCTGCTCAAGTTGATCGTACAAAGATGTCATATAATTAGAATTTGCTGGCAACTTTCCAGCAGTCAAAGAATAAAAGCAAGTCATCAAGAAATTGAGCCTTTTTCATGCATTTGGGATTCCGATTGTAACGGTTGAGAGCTCTTTGAAATCAGCTTCACAGTAGAGATTATTCACATAATTTTTTTCATCTCCTGTTTCATTAACTCAAAAACACTATTTTTCTACTCTATCCCTGCAATTGGAGTAGCTTCACCATCAAATCAAGCAGATTGCCTCTGCAATTAAAGTGGTTGGTTGCAAATCAGTAGCCGTGATCTCTGTTTTGATTCGAGAGTGAAGCTACTAAAATTCAGCAAAGCTTCACTATTGAATCAAACAGTTAATGAATTTTAGTAGCTTCACTGTCGAATCAAACAGAGACCACGGCTACTGATTTGTAACCAGCAACCAATTTAATTGCAGAGGCAACATTCTCTGACATTCACCAATTGTTCAAGAAATATACAAGCAACACAAATGTAATGTACCATCATGTAAATTAGTAACAAAGAATGGCACAGGCCAAGGTTCTGCCCACAGCACAAGCAAGTCCGAGACTCCACTCATATTCTACCAAGACATCTCACTACCTTTCCTACGCTCGGCACAACATCGTTCTCCACCTCACTGTCGCTCTATCAGAAGCGCAATATAAACAGAAGCACAAGAAAGCTGAGAGATAATACAATAGCAATGACACTCATCAACGGGCCACCAAGCATCATACCCGTGTCTTAGAAGTTCCGAGAGTGAGCTCGAGCTCGTCCGGTCCACATTCCTCGTGAATCCTCTCACCTTCCCAAGCCTTCACCGGTCCTGTATTGCCACTGCTGCTGCTCCCAAATGCAAACTCCTCGCAGACACCATTAGCCATCTGAATATCAATGTGGTCGTGCCCACCCATTGCGACTGGTGAGCAAGTCCCGCTCTGCCCTGGAGTCCACATTCTCGAAGAGCCAAACGGGTTGAATGGGTTTTGGGACACAAGGCTGAAGGTGGGCGAGGCAGGACTGCTCCCAGTTGGGATGCAAATCCCAGCAAGCCAACTAGAATCGGACGGAAAGACCTGGTGGCCAGGACTCGGGGAGTCGAGGATTGCATGAAAGACTGAGCAGCTTCTCGGTCAATCTTGAGGCGGCGTGGAGATCGGGCGGTTGGGGAACTCAACGGAGGAGTCACAGGAGCGCTTATAGAACCACCTCCTTGCATGCAGATATTGGCAGCAGAGGAAGAAAGCTTCTTGAACCATGGGAGTAGGGCATTGTCAGTGTTCCCATCACCGGTTTCGTAAGCGCTAGTTACATAGGGTGAACGAGCAGGGCTTGGGCAAGAGGAGGATACCGGGCTAGGATTATAGGATGCATATGGACTCGGCTGATATGAAGAACATGGGCTTTGCAAAGCTGAGCGCCCTGCTGTTGCATCCATGCGCTCTGCTGGCTTGCATCCCTACAACAATGCAGACATAATGGTTGGTCATAAAATTATCGATGTTAGCTAAAACACTTCTCTTGTACCTCAAAGTTTGTTTAAAATGAAGGTGGATAAATGTTTTATGACCGATAATCCTACTTATTACATTGTTATGATCAAAAACAGTATTCATGTCTATAATTTCTCAAACAGGTGAGGGTCACCAAGCAAAACAGTTATAAGAAAAAGCAGTTTTAAGAAATTAGAGGGTTCTAATGGATTGATCCAAGAGCAGATTGTTAATGACTAAGGGCTTGTTTGGTTTGCTGCAAGTGAGCTACAAGTGCAAAGCTCATTTACAGCAAAATAGTTTTATTTTGTTTGGTTAAAATTGGATTGCAAAATCCACTTTTAGACCAAATAGTTAATTTTATGGCACATTTGCATACTCACTTGCACTTGGAGACCCGTTTGCAATTTTATGGCCCATTTGTAAAGCCCACTTGGATACGCATTTGCAATGTTTTTAATTATTAAATTAATTTTTTTAATTATTAAATTGATCTTTTAATTTTTAAATTAACCTTTTTATATTAGATTAATGGTTTTTATTGTTAAGTTAATCTTTTCATTAGGTTAACTTTTTTTTTATGAAATTAATTTTTATTATATTAATGTCTTTTATTATTAGATAAATATTTTTATTATTAGATTAGTTTTTTAATTTACATATTAATTAAGAAAGAGTTCTATTTTAAATTTAATTACTTGAATAGACCTTGCAACCTCACAATTAAATAACAAAAAATGAACTGTCATTTTACTTTACTATTGTACCAAACACTACATTTGATGCTATACTTCTTCAGTTTCACTTTTCAAGTTGCCAACCAAATACTAAGAAAATTTAGTTGCGCAAAACTTTTTTTCAACTAAAAAATTATTTCCCGCTTACAACTTGCACTTGTGGCTATTTGCAGACAACCAAACATGCCCTAAATGTAACAAAATACCACAAAATTACAAACTTAGAAATGAATATCAAGTTAAGTAAATGATGAACTTATAACATGCAATCGAATTATTGAGGATCTACAAATAATGATCAAATCAGTGTATTTAAGAACTTTAAAATTCATGGGTCGTACATGATTTTCCTTCTTGAGCTTTTGCATCTAGCCCCAAAATTTTTTTTACTACTTTAACCACTAATTGTAACAATCTCACAAAGTTTGGTCATGGTTACACTCTGAAGGCTAAATCCTTATTAAATCCTATTTTTTTTTTTGCTCTATCAATCACCGTGCAGCTTCATTCTCACTAACGCTTTGACTATAATTAACCAAACTATAACAACCCCATCACCTCATGATCCAATTAAAGAAACCCTAATAATTTATCAAATTCTATTCTCCAACTTGAATGATTAAAAAAAACCAACTTGTTCCAAAATCAAACCCCTATAATTTCAAATACATACACATCAATAAACTATAAAAAAAAAAAAAAAAATCCTGCAAACTCCAGCAATTGCAAAGCAAAACACAAATTTTGCCCCCCAAAATTTTGCATCCAGGCGTTTTTTTCCATGTTACCAGCTTCCAGGAAAGAAAAAAAAAGGATAAAGATAAAAGGAGTGGCGTGTGATCACCTTCCGGTAGGTGGTGCCGTCGGGCTCGACGGTCCATCCGGCCTCGGCGGCGAGGGCCTTGAGGACCTCGTTGTTGTCGCAGTGCTTGGGGAGGTTAAAGTTACCGTAGGTCCTCAGACCTGCGAAGATCTTGGCGGCGATCGCCCTCCGCCGCCTCTCCCTCCGCCGGTTGTTCTCCCTCTCCTTCCACGTCGGCGTCCTGTTCCCCGACGCCATCTCACTCCTCTCCTCTCTCTGCTTCAAAACTCCAATTCTCTCTCTGAGATCAAATTAAAGAGAAAAGAAGATTCAAATGGGGAGAAAAAAAAGTTTGTGATTGATTGAGGGAGTAGAGATTGGTAGATCGATCGATCGGCCGAATTTGTTGACAGAAGAAAAGGAAACAAGGGAGTCTGGAGACTGAGACCGAGATTGCGACCCAAATAGGGGAACGGTATTACCACTCACAAAACTGATGAAGGCACCCATCAAAAATTTATGAAAATGCAATTATTTATTATTATTATTTTTTTACAACTTTAGCTTCTGAAAAAAAAAAATCTAAAATACTCCTCCCCCAACTTGATGTAAGATCGATCTATTCGACTTCGGTTAGAGTTGACCGAACAGAAATCAGGATGGGTTGAGGGCAGGGCAGGCGAGGAGGCTCGGAGGTGGGGCGGGTGACGAGGCGAGGGGGGGGGGGGGGTCGGGGGGGGGGGGGGGGGGGGGGGGAGTGGCGGGGGGGCGGGGAGGGGAGGAAGAGGGGAGAGAGTAATTTTATCATTTTTAATTTTTTGATGGGTGTGTTAATCACTTTGGTGGGTTACTTAATCGGGAGCGGGTTAGCTCTTTCGTGTGAAGGACCGGGAGGATTCTTCGCGCATTGTGGGCCGTCCATCATTTTTGATGGACGACTTGATGGGGGGAGAGAGAAACGTGTTTTATAGTGGAGCTCATAAAATATATGTTTGCTTTTCTCTCTCCATATCGGCCGTCCATCAGTTGTGATGGATATCCAACAGTACACCGGTTCTTCGCGCGAAGGAGCTAACCTGCCCCCACTTTAATCAGGTGGGTGCCTTCATAAAAGTGATCCCCCCCGCCACCGCCACCGCCGCACCAAAAAAAAATTAAAAAAAAATAGAGGACTTAAGTTTAGAAATGGCCATTGATTTTGTCTTAATTACGGGAGTGCCACTGAGGTTCAAGTGGGCTTTGGACAGGGATGTGCGGGGGGTACACGTGCAAAGGACAACTGGGGCCGTAATGGGGAAGGAAAGGACATTTCACTTTACAAACACAACAATTTTAATTGTTTGTTACTTTGTTAAAGTATTAGTATTGCTATTGAGTACTGACCGCTTACTTTAATTTGAATTTTTGCTTCAATTAAAGCAGATACTAGTCTAGATTATTGCAAATTGAAATGTTCTCACCCTATTTTGATGTTTTTGTTATGTACAACAATATGACAATCACAGGTGATGATAGATTCTGATTTTCTAAAAACATCTTGAATTTCAGTTATCTTTGACAATTCTTTTTTAACGTAAATTAATAGTGAGGTTTGGAAAAGATACAAGGGACAAATTTTAGTCTTAGATCTAGAAGCAAAAGTTGTCATGGGAAGCTATCTAATCTTATAAAATTGTTTTTTCTTCATTTTCTTAAACTTCTTCTTAATTTTAGTGATAAAAGAATGAGAGGAGGTGAGTCCTCTCAGAAATATTATTTTAAAAAAAATTAAAAAATAATTATTAGTAGAAAAACTAAAGTTCAAGAGAAGTGATATAATTAAGAGATAGCTGATGACTTATAAATGATTTCTTAAGACAAACAACAAAATGTTATAATTTAGTTCAAAAGAAAAGTAAAATATTATTTCTTTTGGAAATAAAATACAGATATCTATGATTCATAAACAGAGTAGTTAATTGATTTAGAGACACATGGATCACTTCTTTGTCTCAAAATAAGTAAATAACTAGTCAAATAAATAAATTTAAATGAAAGATAAAAGGGGGCCGTCTTTTCATCTGAAGTCATATTTCATATAAATATGTTATAACTAAATAAATTTTGAGAAGCTTATTTTTGAATAAATAGGGTTTCTTCACATTGACTGTTTGTTTGGGGTCGTAATATTTGATTTTTCTTGTGAAACAAACTTTCCTTTAACATCACGTGGACCTCGGCGGTTCCACGTGGCGAGATAACATTTGATGGCGTCCGGAGTAAAAGACAAAATTTAGGGTGGGGCCCACCGTAACCAGGCGCCGACACTGGCAGACAGAGGCGCCCGCGTACGGCACGACGCCGCGCTTCTCACGGCTGAACGCGGCGGGAAACGGCGAGAGGGTTTGAAACGGGAGGGAACGTGAAGTAACGTGTGGGCCCGCGCCCCCGCGTCTCTTCTCAATTCACGTGATGTCGGACCCAGATATCGCACGTGTGCGGAAAAGATTAGACGTAGTGAATTTGCACTTTAACCCACAGACCTGGGCCCACACGCAGCGAGCTGACGAGGCAAGTGGGTTCGGAAACGGGGTGCGTTGAATAATATCGCGTCTTGGTTTGGGATGGATAGGCTAGCGGGTGGGGCCCACTGGACGCGAGGGCAGTTTGGGAGCACATGCGCTCGGGATCTGCCGGCCACCCATGAGGCAGTGAGAACGATAACGACGAATTTGAACAGTACAAGCCTATAATAGCGAAAATGCCATTTTTTATGGCAACATATTTGGGCTGAGCATTGTAGCCTTAGAACTTGGGCCGATAGTAGAATTATAAGCCCAGTGATAGGTGGGCTGGATTTGTGTCAAGCTTGATAAGATCCGCTGCAAGAGTTAAGTGCAGGCTTAACTTTTTTATTTTTTTTTACTTCTATTTTTATTTTCATTTTGCTACCGAGAAAAATCTAGGCTTTTTAGAGTACCTGCTTCTTTAGTAATGTCTTGACTGTCTCACTCATCATGTAACACCCCGCTCCCCGAATACGTACTTAGTTGCGTATTCATATTTTCTGATCGTATTTTTTTGATTTACTTCCTGTATTTGTTTTGTATTATGAGTTATTTATATGATCGTTTTACCTTGGACCTGGATTCGTGAACTCGGAGTCAGCCCTAGTCTGAACCAGGAACCCGATCCTAGAGTATTACTCGATTTGGTCATTCTGGTATTCAGATTTTACCGGTTTCAGTTTTAAATATCGTTTTCCAATATTTTAGATTTTTCATGATTTTCTGGAATTTTCCAGAATTAAGTTGTAAATCTTCAAAAGCGGAGTCGACCAATACCGCTGCTCGATTCTCGGATTTTTAATTTACAAACGGAGTTGAAATTCTAAAAACGGCTTTCCTGTAACTTCTTAAAATTACATTTTCTATCTAAATATTTTTTTGAGAATTTTCTAAATTTATCGAAATTCCACTAGATTTGGTGTCGGCCAGTATCACTGGTTGATTCCAGGAATTTTAGTTTACGATTGGAATCAAATTTCTGGATTCCGCTTTCGTATTACTTCTTAAAATTACATTTTCCCTTTTCAGGCATTTTCTGAGATTTTTCAGATTCTATCAAAATCCGGCCGACCCGGTGTAGACCAGTGTCAACGGTTGACTTTAAGATTTTTATTGTGAAAATGAGATTGAATTTCTAAAAACCGATTTCACCAAAAATCTTTAAATAATATTTATTATTTTTGAGAATTTTTGGGAAGCTTTCCAAGCTACTTATTTTTTGGACTTTTCCGGAGTTTTCGGTGTTAAACTCCCAGACACCGGAATTTTATCCAGATATTTTACTTTTCTCTTTTTCCATTTTTCTCTCTCCTCGCTAGACGCGAGTTTCACCAACCTGGATTCAACATTTAATGCAGTGATCTTCTCCATACTACATTTAATGTTACGTCCTTCAAGTCAAATCTGACTTTTGTCCTTTCTGTAAACGCAGTATTCGCGATTTTCCCAAACGCGAGTTTTCATCCTCGCGTCGCCAGACGCGAGTCTTTGTTGGTTGGGGACGCAGCCCATTTCCTTTGAATGAAACGCATGTTTCATTTAATATGAATGTCAATGGCATCATATAAATATCTTAAACTTTCCCTTTATATAACCACCCCTTTTTTCCTTCTATTTCATTCATTCTTTTTTCCTTTCCTTCTCTTTCCTGAGAACGAAATGGAAGCCATGAAATAGCCCTTGCTCCCATGGCCTGCCACCTCTACCATCCTTTCCACCCACCATCTCCAACCTCCATTTCCAAAACCAACTTCTCCACCTTTCTCTCCTCCATCTCCTCCACCATTCCAACAATCACAACACCATCTCCATCACCTTCTTCTTCCTCTCTTTCCACCAAAGTAACCCATTTCCACCACCACTTTCTCCACCATCTCCACCACCAAATACTCCACCTTGGCCACCAACGACCATGTCATCTTCCTCTCCTCGTCGTGCTCTTTCCGACGAGCTATACCTTCGCTCTCCGAAACTCCTTTTGCAAAACTCCAAAAATCTAAAATGAACTACACTTGCACCCCACTATTGGTTTGGATTTGGAGCCTTGGCCGCCTTCTCCGGCCAACTCCGGCCAACTCCGGCCGCCGCCGGTGACCGCCGGCCATCGCCGGCTACCACCCCCTTCCCTTCTCTTCTTTCCTTTCCTTTCTTTCTTTCCTTCTTTCTTCATTTTCCTTCCTTCTTTCTTTCTTTCATTTTCTTTCCCTTATTTTCATCCTTGCGTCTCCCAAAACATGCGTCCCACTCTCCCCCTTTCCCTGTGTCTCACTCTCCCTCTTTCCCTGTCTCTCTCTTTCTCTCTGTTGATTGCTAGACGCGGAGTTTACCCCCGCGTCTAGGCAATTCCTTAACGCGAATCTTCGCGTTCTTGATACTTGTATAACGCGGCCTTCGCGTTCCTGTATTGACGCGGCGCGGAGCTCATGCCCGCGTCTGTGTCCTTCTCGTGTCAACACGACGCGGAGCTCATGCCCGCGTCTGTGTTCTCCTCATGTTATAACTTGAACGCGGGTCTCGAACCTTGCGTTTACGCGACGCGACTCCCGCGTCTGCGACCCCGCGTCTCACTCTTTCTCCCTGTACATACTCTATCTCCATGTACACACTCTCTCATTCCATGGACTTCTCTCTCTAGCTCTCACTTTCTCTCCTCTCTCTCATTCTCTTTCTCTCCCTTGATTTTCTCCTCTCTATCACTTTTCCTTTAACGCGTTGACGTGTTGATTACCTGGATTCCGGAGATCGGAAATTTCACTGTGTTTTCTGAAGACTTAGGCGAGTGTTCTCGCTTTCCTATTGGCTTTCCCGCTTCGTCGGGTCGACTTGTATTATCCACGATTTATGTTGTTTGAAACTAACACTTTCTTTGATTGTGCTCAGCTATTACTTTAGCACTTGCCAAGTACTTGCTTGTTATGTTAACACTTGTCATGTTTTTACTTGATACCTATCATCTACATGCTAATATCTCACACTTGTCTATACCACTTGTCAACTGATGTGTCATCACCTGACACCCGATTTGTTACTTGACACTTGCTTCTTACTATGACATGACTTATCACTTGCCTCTTGAAAATACTAATACTTGACCTGTGATTATCACATTTATGGAATACTATACTTGTACTTGATCCTGCATTACATGCAGTGACTTGAATACTGTACTTGTTATCCTGTATTATATATACAGTGACCTGAATCTGTAGTACTCAAGTACTCCTGAACTCCTGATCATGTCTTGCACCTGCTATTCCCGTAAATTGACAATTACATAATAAATCATAAAAAGGAACAACTTGCATCGGGTCGAGGGAAACTTGCGGCTATCAATATATGTTCGTGTTTACAGTGGCACTAGGTATGTTGTGCAACTAAAACTCCGGTCTGACCTGTGGGCCTTCAGGCGACCGAGGGGAGTGCTGGCTCCCTCCTTCTTGGTACCATCTTGATAAGGGCATTCTATAAGACTGTAATACCCCTCTTCCGAAATACGTACTTAGCTACGTATTCCGTCCGTCTTTCGATCGTATCTTCCGTTTTACCTTCCGTATTTGGCCGATTTTAATTTCAAATATCATTTTCCAATATTTTAGATTTTATGTGATTTTCTGGAATTTTCTGGAATTAAAATGAATTTCTTCAAAAACGGTGTCGGCCAGTATCGCTGACCGATTTCCAAATTTTTTATCTTCCAAACTGTTAGGAATTTTTAGAAAGTCCTTTAGACTTTATTGCTTAGAATCATATTTCCTGCTTATACTCTTTTTCTGAGATTTTTACAAATTTATGAAAATTCTTTCGGAGTCGGTAAATAACTGATTCCGGGATTTTTAATTAAAAATCTATACAGTATTTCTTCAAACGAATTTCACCATTGGTCTTCAAATATTTTTCTTGATTTTTGGTAAAATTTCCAGACCATTCCGAAATACTTGAATTTCGGGCATTTTTCCAAAAAATTACAAAATTCCTTTTCCACTTCAATTCCACCTCATTTCCCACTCACCCTCCTACCTAACCCCACTAACTCTCTCTCCTTCCCTCAGCCGGCCATGTGTCCAAGTGAGGGGACACCTCACCCCCACAATTTGCAAGAAAACCCTTTCCTTTCACATTAATCCCAACCCCTTCACATAAATCCCAAACTATAAATTCTTATCATTTGCAAACTTCCCCTTTTTTCTCATTTCTTCAAACAAGAGAAGAAATCTTCTCCAAAATCCCCTTCTCCTTCCTCAAGCAAACCCTAGCTCCAATCAACCCAATCTCTTCACAACCACCCCTAGATCACAAGGGATTCATCAAGGACTTCATCTAGAGCTTCAATTCAACCATCACTCCCAAGGCAACACCAAGGAGAGCAATTCTTCAACCCTAGCTTCAACTACAAGTGTGGATCGAAGCCTCACCATCTCCATCCTTGGATCTAGACTCTAAACCAGCACATCCAGGTGAGTTCTTACTCACCAAGACCTAGCTAATGTTCCACATACTTAGGGTAGAGATCCTAGTACTATTATAACCTAAAAATCCTATTTTTTGGTCATTAACACGCAAATCCAACTCTCCCATGTGAACATATTAATCACCATGGCTATTCTCTGTTTTAGTGTGCTTGTAGTAGTAGATCAGGTCCTATAATGCCATAAAAATCCCACCTTTAAACTGTTAGAAACAACCCATGTGAAAATCAGATTTTCTGCCTTAACAGCAGCCTATTTCAGAGGATCGGTCGACCGGCAGTCGACCGATCACTCTACCGATGTGCACAATGTGCACGGATTTGAGCTGGCGGTCGACCGGCAGTCGACCGCAGACTCGACCGGCTTAGGAAATTAGGGTGGACCAGTCGACCGGCAGTCGACCGGCCAAAATCTGGAGCTCACGCACTCGGTACGGTCGACCGGCAGTCGACCGGGACTCGACCGCCAGTTATATCACCAGTCGACCGGCAGTCGACCGGAGGTCGACCGGCAGCCTATTTTCTGGGACAGATTTCTGACTCCTTTTCTTTTGACTTTCTGATTTTCCCTGATGCATGTATATTACATTAGTCTTGTTTATGCTTCATACCTGTACTACATGACTTGTTACCTGATGGACTTTACTGTATTATGCCTCATGACATGTTGTTACATATTGTTATTCCATAACACGTTAAAATGGGAAGTACCACCAACCCTTCATGCTATCCCTAAAACACCAAGCATGATGTACCCGACTTTTATTAAAATACACCAACTTACATGGGGGACAGGGGAAATATGCGGATATCGATACGTGTTCGTGTTTACAGTGGTATTAGGATGTGCACCATGTTTCCGGTCTTACCTGCGGTACTCCAGGGGACCGAGGGGAGTGCTTCCTCCCTTTCCTGTTTACTGTCATGACTTTCCTGTTAGCCTAGCGGCAGGTTCCGTCTTCAAGCAACGGAACAATACTGGGCCGTGGTCCCGGGCATGCACGGGACCCACTGTAAACATAGTTCGTCGATACAACCGCTGTTTCCAATAACAATCTTGCTTTACTATGATATGGATCTATGTGCTCTGGGACGCTGGGTCACATAGCTAGATATCACAGTAAGACAAGTAATAATAATAAGACGTCCATTGTAGAATTATTGCATATGTCTTTATCGTATTTAGTTTACGTCTCTTGTCACGCATTGTACTTAGTATTACTTCCTTATCTCTATTCATGATTCTTGTCACTTGGCTATTTTTATTTCTTGTATTATGTCTTGACCCTTTGGATTTGCATATTCAGATTCCGAGGCTTGGAACGAAGTGGAGCCTTCCACAGAGGACCGGGCTTACTTTTCTGAGCAGACTGACCAGCTCTAGTCCCATAGTGCCGACTCTTCTTTTTGGTTCACGGGATCCCCATCCTCACGTGAGCATTTTTGTATTTTTGATCGTATTTTGTCATTTTGGACTTGGGTTGTGATAAAGGACACTTGTGTAGTGATGTTGCTTATCATAACTGGTATAACTTTGTATTTATCTTTTGTATGTTGGCATATGAATATACCACGCTGTGTGTTGTGCTCTGATACTCGTTGTACTTAATGCTTAGCGTATATACGTGGGGGCACCATCTGACCTACGTATATGCGTTGCAGTGACGTCCCCGTATCATTGGGATCGGGGCGTTACAAAGACCCTCCTGATCGCCTTGCAACAGGTTCCATCCACTAAGCAACGGAACAATCCTGGGCCGTGGTCCCGGGTATGTACGGGACCCACTGGAAACATTGTTCGTTGATACCCCGTTGGTTTCCAATAACAACCTTGCTTTACTTAGATGTGGATATATGTGCGCTGGGATGCTAGATCACATATCTAGACATCTGGGTAAGACGAGTATTAATAATAATAAATGATGCTAACCATGTATCCGTAGTATGCTTTGTCATAATTGCTTATATTGAATTTTACATTGGATTTCCGGCTTTATGATTATTATACTATACATGTTCATATCTGTCTTCTACTTGTATTCTATCCCGCTTGTCTCCTGCTCTTATCTGATCATACTATGAGTCTTCCCTACTTGATATGATTCGGATTTATCGATACACGTGTGCTTACCTATGCTCGCCATCTGGCTTTCGCATCACCACTCGCCGGGGAGTTCTGACTCCTCTGGATCCTCATGTCCAGGTCTTGGAGCTTGGAGCGTGTGGATTCTCCCAGTTGCTGATCAGAGTGGCGCAGCGGTAGCGTGGATCTCCAGCAGACCGTCCTGAGCCTCATCCTTTCAAGCCTCCTGTTTGGCTCTAGAGTTTTCCTGTTATGACTCTGAGTCTCCATTTGTACTGTTCATACATGTATATCTCCTTGTATTCTCGCAATTGCGTCATATTGATGATGTAATATTCTTGTAATATTTATCACTTCCTGTGATAACTTTGTAACTGTGCTCTTATGTTGGAATGTATAATGCACCACGTGCTTCCGTACTCTGATTCTTGCCTGTACTGATGCTTAGCGTATGTACGTGAGGGTATTTCTGACCTGCGTATATACGTCACAGTAACGTCTCTGTACCCGTGGGATCGGGGCGTTACAGGGTGGTATCAGAGCCTAGGCTCTCACATCCTCAGTACAACCAGTCGGCAAATTAATGGTAAAGAAATTTGTAACTGGAATGCATGAGTCATAGTTATACAATTCAACTACAAGTACAAAGTTATCCATTCTCTCTTGATAATCTTACCCTTGAATTCTGAAGTTCTCCCATCCTTTCATACTTCAGTTTCTCGTTATTCTTAGACCAACTCGGACATGAAAAGATGGGGAAATCATAACAGTTCTAGTTCTTCTTAGAGTGGCCCTAATGGAAGAAGTGTTGATTTGAGATGATTTCTGCAAAATATGATGAAAAAACTAACAAGAACGGACGAAGGTCCCGCACCAAAGGCTATTGGTTGCATTCCGGGAACAGAAGCCAGGCAACATATCAGATTTCAGGAAATTTCAGCCGGCAATCTTTTCGGGCATGGAGAAGCCCTGGATGCATAGCAGTAGCCGGTAAACATGACGGATCTTCTGAAGGCAACTCGAATCCCTGACGAGAACTAAGCAAAAATGACCAAGATTCAGTTGAAAGATGTAGCTAAGACATGGTGGTTGGCGGAAACAGCGAGACTGGAAAAGCCCATCACTTGGGACCAGTTCTCGAAGAATTTTTATGAGAAGATTCTTCTCTGTAATAGCTCAGAAAGAAATGAAAGAATGATTTATCAAATTGCAGTAAGAAGATTGAATTGTAAATAAGTACACTGCAAAATTCCTAAGGCGTAGTCGGTCGGTGTCTTACATGGTGGCTGATAAGGAGAACCGAGCAAGCAATATTTTAGTGAGACCTGAAGATAAGGATCAAGATATTTCTTATTTCCAAGCAACCCAAGAACTATTCTCAAGTTCCTTATTTTTGCCATCGCTTGGGAAATAGAATGGACCTGGAGAAGAAAGATCAGGATGAGATGCAGATGAAGTTGGCGAAGAGACCCTCTCAGTTGATGGAAGTTGAAGACTCAAACAGGCCACTGGATGCCCCACTAGCTAATGTTGGCCCAAGGTTACAATCACCCGTCTTTAGTGTGTTTTGATGATTGCAAAACGTATTAGTTATTTGTACTAATATTATTTGTTGTTTAAGTGTGTTTCAGGTTTTCTATCTTGCATAGGTGTTTTCTTCCCTAAAGGAAGGTGACTTGGACTCAAGATAACTCAAATTGGGCTCAAATGCAAAATTGAAGATCAAGTGGAGAAAGCCCCTCTTGAAGCCTTGAAGTCCTTAGAACATTGTAAGAATAGAATGTTAAAGTTTGAGTGTAGGATAATTGGCTCTAGGACTTGCACACACACTTATTCTTTATCTTCTCTATGTTTTAAAAATGTTCGGTTTTAAGTTTTATGCATTAGTTTATGTATACATGTTTCCAACTTGTTTTATATTGAAAATCTTTGTTTAAAACATGTGTAGACTAATCCTTGCATAATACTTAGTCATATATATTTTTAAAAAGGTTTTACAAAAAATCCCAACTTCAAATTCAGCCTGTTTTTCTGTTTCAGGCGAGACCGGTCGACCGGACAGTCGACCGGCGCCTGTGTCAGGACATGCACGGTTTGTGCATGTCTGTCGGTCGACTCGCCGGTCGACCGACTGTAACCAAATTTGCTCTCGGTTTGTTTGAGTCGACCGACCGGTCGACCGGTAGAAGGAAACTGTGTTTCCTCAAAGAGGACGGTCGACCGGACAGTCGACCGGAGCCCAACGGCTCTTTGCCAGCAAGGCGACGGTTGACCGGACCGGTCGACCGCCAAGCCTGCTGCTGGCCAACGGCTCTTTCCTCTTTGGGATAGTTCTGAAATCTGTTTTTTCTGTCTTCTTTAACAGAGTTTTAGAGAGTTGTTGGGGGCCTTTTGCAGGTCAAATTAGGTGTAAAGAAAAGAGTTTTAACCTATTCTCTCCTTATAAATAGAGGGCAATAGGTTTTTGTTATTTACCAAGAAAAATCCTCAAGTTTTCATTGTTTTCAAAGAGAAAAGGAAAAATTGTTTTAAAGCTTTCAATTCCAATCTTTTGAGCTAGTTTTTCAGTTGTGTTTGATTGCTAATATCACTCTACAACTGAAGTTTTCTCACCACACTTCATAGAGCCAAAAATCCATTACTCATACTATAGTGAAGTTGTAAAAAGAGTGAGAATTGTAAAAGTATTTGAGAAAGAGTTTAGTGATCTTGTTGTGATCACTCTTGTTCTTGTGATTCTCTTCTTGTGGAGCAACCTCTAAGGTTGAGGTTCTTTTGTAAGGTGTGGAGCTCGGTGCTCGGTCTTCGGTAGACCAAATTGTAAGGCGTCCTCGGTGGATAGTGGAAACCCTTCACGGAGGTGAAGGCGGGGACTAGAGCGGTGGCTCGAACCTCGAAACAAATCATTCGTGTTTGCGATTGCCTTGCGTCATCTTGCTTTATTTTTCTCTTGCTTTATATTGTCTACAACTATTTGCTTGAGAACTAACCCTTTACTTGTGTAATCTTCTCTTGTTTACTTTACTTGTAATATTTATTGTGTGTATTTCATCATAGCATTTCATTCTTATCTTGTTCGATCAAATCTCATACAACACGGTTGCATTGCGCACCTCTAACCCATCTTTAAGGGGAATTGGGAGGACGGAGTTCAGAACCCTTCACTGGGTATTCGGCTCCTAGTCGTGTTTTGAGAGATCGTTGCATCACTCATATTTACTTAAGTTTAAAAAGATCATTAGATTAGCATATACACCTATTCACCCCCCTCTAGGTGTATTTCAATTGGTATCAGAGCTTGGACTCTAGGATTTGGCTTAACAACCTTAGAGAGATCCTCACATTGCTAATCATTTCATTCATACTCATTTAGTAAACATGGCCGATGGTATCAAGACACCCCCTAAGTTTGATGGACTTAACTTTCCCATATGGAAGGTTAAGATGACCGTGTTCTTGCAATCTCTAGGTAGTCGAGTTGCAAAGGCCGTGACCAAATCTTTTACCACACCCACCGGTGATGAATCTACTTGGTCCAAAATTGAGACCAAGGAGTTTGATGCCAATGCTAGGGCTCATTATGCACTCCTACAAGCCCTCAATGATGATGACATAGCTAGAGTTATCCATTGCAAATCCGCATACGAGATTTGGACCCATTTGTTAGTCACACATGAGGGGACATCACAAGTGAAGAGGGCCAAGATAGACCTTCTTCGGTCCCAATATGAAAATTTTAGCATGCAAGAGAATGAAACCATAGATGATATGGTTACAAAATTTACCAAGATTACTAATGGACTTTCTTCTCTAGGTGAGGACATCAACAATGATCAAAGAGTAAGAAAGATCATCCGGGCTCTTCCTCCATCATGGGAAGTCAAGGCTACAACCTTGAAGGAACTCAACGACAAGGATGAGATAGAGCTAATTGGTCTCATTGGGAATCTAAAAACCCATGAGATGGAAAGGAAAGCAAGAGAGGAGATGGCTCCCTCCAAGAAGAAGACCATAGCTTTCAAAAGTCAAGCTACTCACTCCGACGAAGATGATGAAGAAGAAGATGACGAAGAGCTCTCACTTCTTGTCAAGAATGTCCGGAGGATGTACAACAAGGCGAAATTTCAAGGTAGAAGGAGATGGCAAGGAGGCAAAGAAGAAAGAAAGATCATATGCTTCAATTGCCAAAAGCCGGGACACATTGTTGCGGAATGTCCGGACAAACTGAAGCCATCCTCATCCAAGAATCCTTTCAAGAAGAAAGCAATGAAGGCGACATCGGATTCCGAGAGCGAATCTGAGGAGGAGATCGACACCGCCAACATGTGCTTCATGGCTAATGAAAGCACAAGCAAGGTAACCCCTTCCCCTTCATTTGATGAAGATCTTTCCATGGATGAGTTAGGAGAAGCCTTTGTAGAATTGTCTCACAATTATGACTTCTTAAAGAAAAAGTATTTAAAAATGAAAAAGGAAAATGAATCTCTTAGTCTTCAAGTTGTAAATCTTTCTAAAGAAAATAATGACTTGCATTCTACTTTGGTTTCCACTAAAAATGAATTTGATAAATATAAGACTTCTTGTAAAGGCAAGTCCCCATTTGTTGATGCTAATGAGATTACCATGCTTAAGGAAAGAATAGATTCTTTAGGTATTGTTTTGAAAAAGTGTAGTGAGTTTGATAAGAAAAAGATTGAGGCTATGTTCCCTAAGAAACAAGCCTCTAAGAAAAATGTTCATAATGCTCATGCTCATGTACATACCACACAACCTTTACATCGTGGCAAACCCCCAAAGCATGCTCACACTTCACACACACATCATGCATTCATGTATGGTAGAGTGTTCTCATGCTCACATTGTGGGCGGAAAGGACACTTAGCCAATTTTTGCTATGATAGACTAAGTGCATCTCATCATAATGTTTGGGTTCGAAACACTAACTTCCAAGGACCCAAGAAAGTTTGGGTACCAAAATCAACGATTTTGTTAAATGATGTAGGTACCTTCCAAAGCCCAACGACGTAGAGGATTGTGGTATCTTGATAGTGGTTGCTCAAGGCACATGACTTGGGATATCAACAACTTTGCAACCCTATCAAGATACCATGAAGGTGGCACCGTCACCTTCGGAGATGACGCCAAGGGTAAAATCATCGGTATCGGTAATATAAAACTTGGCACATCCCCTTTAATTGAGAATGTAGTTTTAGTTGACGGTCTCAAGCATAATCTCTTGAGTGTTAGTCAATTATGTGATAAAGGTTTTGATATAGTTTTTGATAATGTTGTTTGTAAAGTAATTGATAGAATTTCTAATGCTTGTGTGTTTTCCGGTTTTCGTGAAAGTAATGTTTATATGATAGATATGTTAAATATGTCTTGTAATATAACACGTTTAAAAGCCCTCGATGACGACTCTTGGTTGTGGCATAGAAGATTAGGCCACATTTCTTTTGACCATATATCTAGGCTTAACACAAAGGAAATGGTGAAAGGTATTCCTTGTTTGAATTTTGAAAAGGACCGAGTTTGTGACGCATGTCAATTTGGGAAACAAACTAAGTCTTCTTTCAAGTCAATTAAGGATATCATGACATCACGTCCTTTGAAGTTAATCCATATGGATCTATTTGGCCCTACACAAACCAAAAGTCTAAGTGGGAATAGATTTGCATTTGTTTTATTTGATGATTTTTCACGTTTTACTTGGGTTTTCTTTCTTGAGCATAAAAATCAAGCATTTTTCGTATTTTCAAACTTTTAAGAAAAGAGTTGAAAAAGAAAAGAATGTTTCGATTTTAAGAATAAGAAGTGATAGAGGAGGTGAATTCATTAACCAACCCTTTACCACTTTTTGTGAAGAACATGGAATAAAGCATGAACTATCTTGTCCTAGAACTCCACAACAAAATGGAGTAGTTGAACGGAAAAATCGAACTTTGCAAGAGATGGCTAGGACAATACTTAGTGAATATGGTCTACCACATTATTTGTGGGCCGAGGCCGTTAATACATCATGCTATATATCAAATCGTGTTTTCTTGTGTAAAAATACTACAAAAACCTCTTTTGAAATGTACTTTTCTAGAAAACCAAATGTTTCATATTTCAAGGTTTTGGATGCAAATGTTTTGTTTTAAATACAAAAGATAATTTAGGAAAATTTGATCCTAAATCTTATGAGGCTATATTTATGGGTTATTCTAGTACTAGTAAGGCTTATAGAGTCTTCAATAGGTCATCATTGACTATTGAGGAATCTATACATGTTAAGTTTGAGGAATCTAACTTGTTTGTTAAGAATGTTATAGAAATAGATGCTTTGGATGAAGGCTTGGAGAAAGTGACCTTGGAGGATACACCTACTATGGGAGACAAGCCAAAGGATGATGAAGGAAATGAAGCTAAAGTAGAAGAGGCTCAAGGACATGAAATTCAATCAATTGACGTGGAGCCCACTCAACAACTTCCAAAGGATTGGAGATACAATCCACATCATCCCAAGGACCTCATCATAGGTGAAGTATCAAAAGGGGTAACAACTCGCTCTAAACTTCATGACTATTGTGGACATTATGCATTTATTTCTCATGTTGAACCCAAGAACGTCCTCGAAGCCGAGGCCGATTCATATTGGTTGCTAGCTATGCAAGAGGAACTCAATCAATTTGAGCGCAACCAAGTTTGGCACCTTGTTCCTAGGCCCCACGATAGACCAACAATTGGTACTAAGTGGATCTTTAAGAACAAGTTGGATGAATCGGGTAATGTTGTTAGGAATAAAGCTAGGTTAGTTGCCCAAGGTTACACTCAAATCGAAGGAATCGATTTTGAAGAAACCTTTACACCCGTAGCACGGCTTGAAGCCATACGGATGACACTAGCATTTGCCTCATATAAAGATTTTAAATTGTTTCAAATGGATGTTAAAAGTGCTTTTCTAAATGGTTTTATTGAAGAGGAGGTGTATGTTGAACAACCCCCGGGTTTGTTGATCCTACACATCCGGATTTTGTATTCAAATTAGATAAAGCTCTTTATGGTTTAAAACAAGCCCCTAGGGCTTGGTATGAAAGACTTTCTTCATTTTTGATTTCAAATGGTTTTAAGAAAGGTAAAATTGATACAACCTTGTTTACAAAACATGTAGAAAAGGATATACTCATTGTACAAATTTATTTAGATGATATTATTTTTGGTTCTACTAATGAATCTCTTTGCCAAGCTTTTGAGTCATGCATGAAGGATGAATTCGAAATGTCTATGATGGGGGAGCTCAACTATTTCCTTGGACTCCAAATCAAGCAAAAGAAGGATGTGATCTTCATAAATCAAGCCAAGTACACAAAGGAACTAATCAAAAGGTTCGGG
Organism: Agave tequilana; assembly: GCA_038442645.1. Classification (NCBI taxonomy): domain Eukaryota; kingdom Viridiplantae; phylum Streptophyta; class Magnoliopsida; order Asparagales; family Asparagaceae; genus Agave; species Agave tequilana. The sequence continues at coordinate 84,753 of JAVJIF010008486.1, read as the reverse complement.
CTTGAAGAATCTAAAGTAAGCAAAACTCCATGGCAACAACTACAAAGTTTGGCAAGGATGAACAAGGTAAATGTGTAGACATTAAATTATATCGTAGCATGATAGGTAGCTTGCTTTATTTAATGGCTAGTAGGCCGGATATTATGTTTTCCGTGTGTCTTTGTGCACGTTTTCAATCTTGTCCTAAAGAGTCACATAATTGCGGTTAAACGCATAATTAGATACCTTAAGGGCACTATTGAAATGGGTTTGTGGTATCCGAAAACCGGCCAATTTTCAATGACGAGTTTTTCGGATGCCGACTATGCGGGTTGTAGGGTAGATAGGAAGAGCACAAGTGGAACATGCCAATTCTTAGGTAATTGTCTTGTATCTTGGTCTTCCAAAAAGCAAAATTCGGTAGCCCTTTCAACCGCCGAGGCGGAGTATGTTGCGTCCGGAGCTTGTTGTGCACAAGTTCTTTGGATGAAACATACTCTCCTTGACTATGATTTACACTTTGATCATGTTAAAATATTTTGTGATAATACTAGTACTATTCACATGACAAAGAATGCAAATCAACATAGTAAAACCAAACACATTGACATTAGGTATCACTTTCTTAGAGATCACTTTGAGAAAGGAGATATTGATATAGATTATGTTTCTACTGATTTTCAACTTGCCGATATTTTCACTAAACCTTTAGATTATGCTAGATTTTCATTTATTTGTGGTGAGTTGAATGTATGTATGATTGATTCTTAAAATATTTTTAGTTTGTTCGTTTTTTTTTTTGTTATGTTTTAACCCTTTTTGATATATGACAAAAAGGGGGAGAAAAATATATAAGTTTAATTAAGGTGTTTATTACTTGAAAATATATAAGTTTAATTAAGGTTTAAGGTGTTTATTACTTGAAGTTTTAGGGAGAAAAAGGATATTTGAAAAAGATAAGTTTGCTTATTATAAATTTGTTTAATGTTGTTCATTATTTGAGTTATATGACAAATTTTATGGTGTTGATATTTTCATAATGCTTCATGATAAATACATAGCATAGTTTGAGGGGGAGCTTTCCAAGCTTTTCTTCCTTTATTTGTTTCAATAACTTATATGTTTTGTCATCATCAAAAAGGGGGAGATTGTTGGCCCAAGGTTACAATCACCCTTCTTTAGTGTGTTTTGATGATTACAAAACGTATTAGTTATTTGTACTAATATTATTTGTTGTTTAAGTGTGTTTCAGATTTTCTATCTTGCATAGGTGTTTTCTTCCCTAAAGGAAGGTGACTTGGACTCAAGATAACTCAAATTGAGCTCAAGATGCAAAATTGAAGATCAAGTGGAGAAAGCCCCTCTTGAAGCCTTGAAATCCTTAGAACATTGTAAGAATAGAATGTTAAAGTTTGAGTGTAGGATAATTGGCTCTAGGACTTGCACACACACTTATTCTTTATCTTCTCTATGTTTTAAAAATGTTCGGTTTTAAGTTTTATGCATTAGTTTATGTATACATGTTTCCAACTTGTTTTATATTGAAAATCTTTGTTTAAAACATGTGTAGACTAATCCTTGCATAATACTTAGTCATATATATTTTTAAAAAGGTTTTTACAAAAAATCCCAACTTCAAATTCAGCCTGTTTTTCTGTTTCAGGCGAGACCGGTCGACCGGACAGTCGACTGGCGCCTGTGTCAGGACATGCACGGTTTGTGCATGTCTGTCGGTCGACTGGCCGGTCGACCGACTGTAACCAATTTTGCTCTCGATTTGTTTGAGTCGACCGACCGGTCGACCGGTAGAAGGAAACTGTGTTCCTCAAAGAGGACGGTCGACCGGACAGTCGACCGGAGCCCAACGGCTCTTTGCCAGCAAGGCGACGGTCGACCGGACCGGTTGACCGCCAAGCCTGCTGCTGGCCAACGGCTCTTTCCTCTTTGGGATAGTTCTGAAATCTGTTTTTTCTGTCTTCTTTAACAGAGTTTTAGAGAGTTGTTGGGGGCCTTTTGCAGGTCAAATTAGGTGTAAAGAAAAGAGTTTTAACCTATTCTCTCCTTATAAATAGAGGGCAATAGGTCTTTGTTATTTACCAAGAAAAATCCTCAAGTTTTCATTGTTTTCAAAGAGAAAAGGAAAAATTGTTTTAAAGCTTTCAATTCCAATCTTTTGAGCTAGTTTTTCAGTTGTGTTTGATTGCTAATATCACTCTACAACTGAAGTTTTCTCACCACACTTCATAGAGCCAAAAATCCATTACTCATACTATAGTAAAGTTGTAAAAAGAGTGAGAATTGTAAAAGTGTTTGAGAAAGAGTTTAGTGATCTTGTTGTGATCACTCTTGTTCTTGTGATTCTCTTCTTGTGGAGCAACCTCTAAGGTTGAGGTTCTTTTGTAAGGTGTGGAGCTCGGTGCTCGGTCTTCGGTAGACCAAATTGTAAGGCGTCCTCGGTGGATAGTGGAAACCCTTCACGGAGGTGAAGGCGGGGACTAGAGCGGTGGCTCGAACCTCGAAACAAATCATTCGTGTTTGCGATTGCCTTGCGTCATCTTGCTTTATTTTTCTCTTGTTTTATATTGTCTACAACTATTTGCTTGAGAACTAACCCTTTACTTGTGCAATCTTCTCTTGTTTACTTTACTTGTAATATTTATTGTGTGTATTTCATCATAGCATTTCATTCTTATCTTGTTCGATCAAATCTCATACAACAAGGTTGCATTGCGCACCTCTAACCCATCTTTAAGGGGAATTGGGAGGACGGAGTTCAGAACCCTTCACCGGTATTCGGCTCCTAGTCGTGTTTTGAGAGATCGTTGCATCACTCATATTTACTTAAGTTTAAAAAGATCATTAGATTAGCAATTACACCTATTCACCCCCCTCTAGGTGTATTTCAGCTAAGCCATCCCTCCAACCTTGCCCTCAACATATGACATGTGGGTATTGTCTGAAGCCGGGTACCTACAACACAACCGCCAGAAAGATTATGAATTATGTCATATACGGGTTCAGAGATTAGTTGAAAAGTGACTGTCTATTCAAGGAGACAGAGAATATCGCACAGATCAGATCAACTCATCCAGTATCACCATTGGGAAGGAATCCAGGACCTATTGGCAGAGTAAACTCACTTCATCCTCCAACATCAAGCATAAGCCAGGTACAAAAGAGATCAAGAACTAGGGCACATGGTAAAAGGAGGCAAACATAAAATCTGACTGAAGAGAAAGGCGGGATAATGATGGAGTGAGAACAGAAAAGAACGCTCAATATCTGAAAAAGGAACCCTGAAGGTACTGACCGTAACCATTGTCCCCATTTTTAGCATGTTCGGGAGTTGGTAAATTCTCTATATCATATCCTTCTCATTGCACTGTCATCACCAATCTTACTCCTTCCATGTCTACCTCTCTATTTCATGATTTCTATCTCTTCTATTTTTACTATTCTGATTTTCATAATCCTTATGCCAACTTAAGATATGCGTAGACTAGTGAGGTAACAGCAGGACAGATATGGTTCGTTCTCATTATGTTCTGGCATTCCTCGACTCTGGTACATCACATTGTCTTATATTGGATAGATCTCCGGCTTCATATTCTATTCTTGTATTTATGGATACATCATGGGAGACCAGTACATCAAGTGGACTAGTCATTGCTTATATAATCAGATAGACTGTATCATTACATGAGGAGTGTCAATATATAACAGTATTTCAGAATCAGGACTTCTGGCAGTCTTTATTGATTTGGTGGACCATAGACTCCGCTAGCCTCGCCAAGTGAGGGTCGTGTTCTAATCACCCGTGAACCTAACCGGGTGTGAGCTTCGCTGCACCCTGGTGCTCAGCATTTAGCGTTGTGTTACGCGCTGGCTTCGCCGCGTGAGCTTCGCCAAGTTCGAGCCTCGCAGAGCATTAGCTTCGCTGCACCCTAATGCTTAACACCTGAGCTGTGTTACGCGATAGCCTCACCTAGGCTTGGCTTTGTCCGTGGCTAGTTCCTTCAGTGCTTAGCACTCTAGCCCGTTCCTCGGATTTCTTCTGCCTAGCGTGCTTTCATGGATCCGCTGAACATGGTTTTATCGCTGTATCTGAGCCATCGCCATGATCCTTGTCAATGATCCATTCGACCAATCTTGCATTGCTCAGATATCTTCAACATGTTTCATCTGCAGTCGGGTTATCATTCAGAAGTCAGTATTTAGAATTCTTCAGGGTTATTCTATATTCTTGGTTATGTCTTTCAGAGTTAGCAACGCCCAGTATGCAGAAATTCTTAATTATTGGTCTTCTTAGTTCATGCTCAGTATTATCAGAGTTTTCCTTACCTTAGGTATTCTGGTCTAATCTCAGGAAATTAGTATGTATGCAGCACATCTGTAATTCTACTGCAGAAGGACAACATCATGCCATGCAGGGTTTTATATTATATTATGGATTTCAGCACTACGGATTTTTATGGATTTCATCAGCATTGATTCGCAGTCTGATTGAAGTATTATTGATTATCTCACCAAGTCAGCTCACTTTATATTGTTCAGAATGGGTTAGTCTTTTGAAGTTCTGGCAGTGTTCTTTTATAAGTAGACATCAGATCAGTATTATGATGGCACCGTCAGAGGATGTATATATACGGCAGAAGGGCAGAGGTGTCTCAGTTCTAAGTTTACCGTTCAGTCGATTTGGGAGAACGGCTCATAGTTATTCATATCTTGATTGGCATAATCCTCATTCCTAACTTTTTGTGTTCACATTTTACCCCTTATCGAAATTGCGAGGACGCAATTTTTTTTATAAGGTGGATGGAGTGTAACACCCCGCTCCCCGAATACGTACTTAGTTGCGTATTCATATTTTCTGATCGTATTTTTTTGATTTACTTCCTGTATTTGTTTTGTATTATAAGTTATTTATATGATCGTTTTACCTTGGACCTGAATTCGTGAACTCGGACTCAGCCCTAGTCTGAACCGGGAACCCGATCCTAGAGTATTACTCGATTTGGTCATTTTGGTATTCAGATTTGACCGGTTTCAGTTTTAAATATCATTTTCTAATATTCTAGATTTTTCATGATTTTCTGGAATTTTTCAAAATTAAGTTGTAAATCTTCAAAACCGGGTCGACCAATACCGCTGCTCGATTCTCAGATTTTTAATTTACAAACGGAGTTTAAATTCTAAAAACAGCTTTCTGGTAACTTCTTAAAATTACATTTTCTATCTAAATACTTTTTTTTGAGAATTTTCTAAATTTATCGAAATTCCACTGGATTTGGTGTCGGCCAGTATAACTGGTTGATTCCAGGAATTTTAGTTTACGATTGGAATCAAATTTCTAGATTCCGCTTTCGTATTACTTCTTAGAATTATATTTTTCCCTTCCAGGCATTTTCTGAGATTTTTCAGATTCTATCAAAATCCGGCCGACCCGGTGTAGACCGGTGTCAACGGTTGACTTTAGAATTTTTATTGTGAAAATGAGATTGAATTTCTGAAAACTGATTTCACCAAAAATCTTTAAATAATATTTATTATTTTGAGAATTTTGGGAAGCTTTCCAAGCTACTTAATTTTTTGGACTTTTCCGGAGTTTTCGGTGTTTTCCCAGATACCGGAATTTTATCCAGATATTTTACTTTTCTCTTTTTTCATTTTCTCTCTCCTCGCTAGACGTGAGTTTCACCAACCTGGATTCAACATTTAATGCAGTGATCCTCTCCATACTACATTTAATGTTACTCCTTCAAGTCAAATTTGACTTTTGTCCTTTCTGTAAACGCAGTATTCGTGTTTTTCCCAAACGCGAGTTTTCATCCTCGCGTCTGGGCAATTGCCAGACGTGAGTCTTTGTTGGTTGGGGATGCAGCCCATTTCCTTTGAATGAAACGCATGTTTCATTTAATATGAATGTCAATGGCATCATGTAAATATCTTAAACTTTCCCTTTATATAACCACCCCTTTTTTCCTTCTCTTTCATTCATTCTTTTTCCTTTCCTTCTCTTTCCTGAGAACGAAATGGTAGCCATGAAACAGCCCTTGCTCCCATGGCCTGCCACCTCTCCCATCCTTTCCACCCACCATCTCCAACCTCCATTTCCACCACCAACTTCTCCACCTTTCTCTCCTCTACCATTCCAACAATCACAACACCATCTCCACCACCTTCTTCTTCCTCTCTTTCCACCAAAGTAACCCATTTCTACCACCACTTTCTCCACCATCTCCACCACCACATACTCCACCTTGGCCACCAACGACCATGTCATCTTCCTCTCCTCGTCGTGCTCTTTCCGACGAGCTATAGCTTCGCTCTCCGAAACTCCTTTTGCAAAACTCTAAAAATCTAAAATGAACTACACTTGCACCCCACTATTGTTTGGATTTGGAGGCCGCCTTCTCCGGCCAACTCCGGCCAACTCCGGCCGCCGCCGGTGACCGCCGGCCATCGCCGGCCACCACCCCTTCCCTTCTCTTCTCTCATTTTCTTTCTTTCTTTCCTTCTTTCTTCATTTTCCTTCTTTCTTTCTTTCTTTTCTTTCCCTTATTTTCATCCTTGCGTCTCCCAAAACCTGCGTCCCACTCTCCCCCTTTCCTTGCGTCTCACTCTCCCTCTTTCCCTGTCTCTCTCTTTCTCTCTGTTGATTGCTAGACGCGGAGTTTACCCCCGCGTCTAGGCAATTCCTTAACGCGAATCTTCGCGTTCTTGATACTTGTATAACGCGACCTTCGCGTTCCTGTATTGACGCGGCGGAGCTCATGCCCGCGTCTGTGTTCTCCTCATGTTATAACTTGAACGCGGGTCTCGAACCTTGCGTTTACGCGACGCGACTCCCGCGTCTGCGACCCCAGCGTCTCACTCTCTCTCCCTGTACATACTCTCTCCCCTGTACATACTCTCTCTCCCTGTACACACTCTCTCTTTCCATGGACTTCTCTCTCTAGCTCTCACTTTCTCTCTCCTCTCTCTCTCATTCTCTTTCTCTCCCTTGATTTTCTCCTCTCTATCACTTTTCCTTTAACGCGTTGACGTGTTGATTACCTGGATTCCGGAGATCGGGAATTTCACTGTGTTTTCTGAAGACTTAGGCGAGTGTTCTCGCTTTCCTATTGGCTTTCCCGCTTCGTCGGGTCGACTTGTATTATCCACGATTTATGCTGTTTGGAACTAACACTTTCTTTGATTGTGCTCAGCTATTACTTTAGCACTTGCCAAGTACTTGCTTGTTATGTTAACACTTGTCATGCTTTTACTTGATACCTATCATCTACATGCTAATATGTCACACCTGTCTATACCACTTGTCAACTGATGTGTCATCACCTGACACCCGATTTGTTACTTGACACTTGCTTCTTACTATGACATGACTTATCACTTGCCTCTTGAAAATACTAATACTTGACCTGTGATTATCACATTTACGGGAATACTATACTTGTTATCCTGCATTACATGCAGTGACTTGAATACTGTACTTGTTATCCTGTATTATATATACAGTGACCTGAATCTGTAGTACTCAAGTACTCCTAAACTCCTGATCATGTCTTGCACCTGCTATTCCCGTAAATTGACAATTACATAATAAATCATAAAAGGAACAACTTGCATCGGGTCGGGGGAAACTTGCGGCTATCAATATATGTTCGTGTTTACAGTGGCACTAGGTATGTTGTGCAACTAAAACTCCGGTCTGACCTGTGGGCCTCCAGGCGGCCGAGGGGAGTGCTGGCTCCCTCCTTCTTGGTACCATCTTGATAAGGGCATTCTATAAGACCCTCCTGATCGCCTTGCGGCAGGTTCCGTCCACCAAGCAACGGAACAATCCTGGGCCGTGGTCCCGGGTATGTACGGGACCCACTGTAAATATTGTTCGTTGATACCCCCGTTGGTTTCCAATAACAACCTTGCTTTACTTAGATGTGGATATATGTGCGCTGGGACGCTAGATCACATATCTAGACATCTGGGTAAGACGAGTATTAATAATAATAAATGATGCTAACCATGTATCCGTAGTATGCTTTGCCATGTTTGCTTATATTGGATTTTACTTCGGATTTCCGGCTTTATGATTATTATACTATACATGTTCATATCTGCCTTCTACTTGTATTCTATCCCGCTTGTCTCCTGCTCTTATCTGATCATACTATGAGTCTTCCCTACTTGATATGATTCGGATTTATCGATACACGTGTGCTTACCTATGCTCGCCATCTGGCTTTCGCATCACCATTCGCCGGAGAGTTCTGACTCCTCTGGATCCTCATGTCCAGGTCTTGGAGCTTGGAGCGTGTGGATTCTCCTAGTTGCTGATCAGAGTGGCGCAGCGGTAGCGTGGATCTCCAGCAGACCGTCCTGAGCCTCATCCTTCCAGGCCTCCTGTTCGGCTCTAGAGTTTTCCTGTTATGACTCTGAGTCTCCATTTGTACTGTTCATACATGTATATCTCCTTGTATTCTCGCAATTGCGCCATATTGGTGATGTAATATTCTTGTAATATTTATCACTTCCTGTGATAACTTTGTAATTGTGCTCTTATGTTGGAATGTATAATGCACCACGTGCTTCCGTACTCTGATTCTTGCCTGTACTGATGCTTAGCGTTTGTACGTGAGGGTATTTTTGACCTGCGTATATACGTCGCAGTAACGTCTCCGTACCCGCGGGATCGGGGCGTTACACATCAGCTTTGAGAGCAAGAGCATATTTTCTTAGATACAATTGTGTTTCTTTTGTCTCCTAGATTAATTAGTAAAATATGAAAAATTACATGAACTAGAGGGCAACATTTATCATTTATTATTAGAATATTGAATATTAAAATACAAAATATTTTTAAATTAAGGAACAAAAGGCATAGTTTGCTTAAATCTTTTATAGAATTTTGTCGATACAGTTTTTTTGTCAGCTAGAGCTTAATGAAAAGTATTGAATAAATATTAAGTTTTAAGGAAACAAGATATAATTCATTTAAATTTTGTAATATGCAAAATAAAATCCCATGAATTTACTCATTTAAGTGTGTTAAAACAGAACATAGTGTCAATAAACTAAACATGCACAATATTGAGAGAGACGAGCAAAACACAGAATGAAATTGGAAATGAGTTGTTATGTTGTATAGAACTCATTTGACAATAAATAAAAATATAAGGTTGTCCGAGGGCAAGGACCTTTTAGAGTAAAATGTAAGATGGTGTAGAGGAGAGAGAGGGCATATTCGCTTTAGTGCAAATGGTCGCAAGTCGTCGGTCGTAAAAGGAGAATGAAAAAAGTGAACTGTAACGTGAAATTACGATGTTTGATTGGTAATGTGCAAGTATATTATGTTTTATATTGTTTGGTTGGTATTGAAAAGTGTAAGTGAAAAAGTAGATCACACAGTAATTTAAATATTAAAAATATTATTAAACTGAAACTATTATTGAAATTTTAATTTTTTAAATAAATTTGGTATAAAAATACTAGTAATTTTATTGTATTATTTATAATAATATTATTAATAAAATATTAGTATAATTAGTAAAATACTAATAAGAGTTAACTTATAAAATAATTATAAAATTTTAAGAAAATTTAAAGAATACTAATAACATTTGAAGAATACTAATAAAATATAAATATTAATAAAATCTTAAGAAAACTAGTAAAATATTATTATAATATTATAAAATATTACAAAATGTTATTATAGTATTATAAACAATTTATTACAATATTAATGTAATATTAATAAAATTAATATAATAAAATATTAATATAATATTAATAAAATAAAATAATATTATAGTATCAATATAATAAAGTATCAATATAATAAATTATTAATATAATAATAAAGTATATTACAAGTAATCAATAATATTTAAAAAATAATAAAATAAAATATATAGCAATTTTATATTAAGACATGATATTGTTGTATTAATAATTATTAAAATATTAATAAAGTATTAAGAATTTTGGTATAAATTATTAAACTAATTTAAAACTATTTAACAAATTAAATAATCTATATTTTACAAATAGAAGTGGATTTTGCAGCCCACTAGTGAGGGCCACATGATTTTACAAATTGCCTTTGCAATTTGCAAGCTTAGCCAAACAGGAAATTTTGAGAAAATTGTCAAAAATTTCACCACTTGCAATTTTGCAAGTTGAAACAAACAACCCCTTAATTGCGCAAAACTCATTCACAATTGTAAAAGATTTTATCCTTACCATTTATGACTTACGGTCATTTTCAGACAACCAAACGGACCCTCAATGAAAATCCTCCTCACAAGAGAATATATTATTAGAACAGGGAGAACCACATACTCCAATTTTCTTTCTTTGATACTTAAATCATGCAAAACATGTTTAGTAATTTTAGAAACCCCACACATCATCAACCTATATCCACCAAAAAGCTTACCTCATCTCATTTTATATAACAAATCAGCACATGAAAACATTAAAAGGAAGAAGAAAGAAAGTCTTTAAATTCTAGAAAGCTGGCCAGCTATAATAATCCTTGTTCTGCCAAAATTTAGATCCCTCTTGAGTCAATGATAGCTTCTGCCTGACAAAGACAAAGGAAACAAGGTGATGCCTTAATTTTGTCCAAGCAAAAGCCCCCGTGATCTTGGAGACATAAAAGGTAACACGTGAGAAGATTCTTCCAGCGACGTTAGTGCACGTGACAACAACAACGGAGAAGCTTCTTCTCCCTTCTTTAATAATATATCTCTGACGAAGTCTTTCAGCTCGTGAATTGAAAACGGGTTGCAGGGTTCATTGTTGGACCCGTTTTCAATCCAAATCAGTAGAAAGATGACATATGCAGTGATCTTGTTACGAACTCTAATGCCAAATTAGTCAATGTGAGATCCATGCAAAATTAAGTCTGAAAGTGACTACATGAAAAATTTAGTAGATAGTTTTTTTTTTATGAAAATGACTACATAAAAAATTAAGTCTGATTCAGATTATGCTCGGATTCTGATTTAGAAATTAAACCTTGTTTCAATATTAATATTAAATTCGAATCAGAGTGATATGGGTATGGGTAGAGAAAAACCCAAATTTGAGTCCAAATCCAAATTTTTGTTAAGGGTTTGGATCGATTTATACCTAGTGATTCGAATTCGGATTCAAGTAAAACATCCACTTTTTGGATTCAGATTCTGATTCGGATCTTACATAGGTTTGATCCAAATTTGACCTATTTATGACCTTAACATACATCAATCTTATTCAAGTCTAAAAACTCAGTTAATATCTCTCAATTTGAAATGAACGGATACATCAATCAGCCACCACTTGTATTTCCAGTGAGATGGTTTCAGTGAACATCAACATGTCTGACACCATGACAAACACTTGAAGAAATAATTTCCTTCACAAATTTCAGGCCCACACCAAACCTAGGATCTTAAATAAATTTATGGAGGGCAAAATTAGTTGATGCAAGTTAAATTCAGAGAGAAAGCTTGAATGTTTAAAGTGATGGAGCCTAGTCATGGCGGTCTTTTATCATGTAAAACAGAAATACTTGCGTGCTTAGACTCAAAAGCAGTATTTGAAAGAGTTTTTTTCACCTGATGAAACCCTAGATGTAAATGGTCACTCACTGTTCCTGATATGAATCATCTGCATGCTCTAGCTGTGCCTTCTTCTAAGTTTTCTCTCGCTTTTATGATGCATTTTTTTGTCAACTCGTTGGTTTGGTTCGGCTGTTCATTTGCAGGGAGTAGCAAAGGCTGTGGGTGACTGGTACTTCAATCGATCAGCGGGCGGCAAAGGCAATTAGATTCATATGAAGATTGAAAGCAATAACAAGTACAGTGATCAATTTCTGACCAACATCAGGATCAAGATACGTGTTCTTAATCATCAGAACCTTCCGAGAACACCAACAATAAAAGTTATCCGAGCATCTCCTTGCAGAGCATTATTCGATTATTCTTGAGACCGTTCTTCCTCTGGAGAAATCGATGTACTGAGAGTATTCTTCCTTCCGAGGACACCGTCGATTGACGCCAGTTCTTCTGTCCTGAGTAGGGCGACCACAACAACTCACTCCATCGATTTTCGCCTTCATTTATTGAGCTTGTTACGCTGTCAGATCATCTCATGTTTCACACGTTAGAACAACTCATACTCCAGCGCGGACTGTTACAGAGAATGACAATAATCACTCCCGCAATCAAAGGTAGGATCTCAGCCGTTGTGAGAGAATCGCAATGTGCAGATCATGCGATTATTGACACTCGCACTACCGATGAAACCTCCCTAGGTATCTATACGCTGGAAGATGGATAAAAAAGAGGACATGTGACAACCAAGTGAAAGGAAAAGAAAAGAAAGAAATCTACAATCATACTTCTCATTAAGTGCAGAAAATAATCTTTTCAAGTCTAAATTCTACTATATCTTGTGATCATATCAAAGTTTTAACTCTATTAAGTTCATTGTAATCATTTGCAAATAGTGAACTCTCTTTCCTTGATGTGATTTTTTTCAAATTGAGTTTCCACGTAAAAACTTATTTCTCTGCGTTGTCTTTTTTTTCCATCTTAAATCCAAGTTACAAATAAAAATGTAGATAAATTTTTTCTGAGAATTTACCATTACGGCAAAATATTGAGCCAGCACCAAGGGATGCAACCCAACGGTGCTCGAAAATCATCAAATATTTCGATTAGTTCGTGGTCTTGTGCAGCAGATGAATGGGGATAGAAATCTGGGCGGATTTATTATAACAGATGTATATGCACATTGCATTGTGTAACCTAGTGATTCTAATATGATGAATGTCTCATTCATTCAAAAGAAAAAAACAGTATATGAATGACTCATTCATTCTAGTCGTGGCTTTTGTTCTGAAACAAGGACTAAATGGAAATATTAATTTTGAGAGCTTATGCTTGTTGATGAGCTGCTGATTACTTGGAATCTAGCTTCTTAGGTTTCCAAAAGGTAACAGGAATCATAAAATTTGTCCTCAAATGAACAAATTAGCTTAATTATAACAGTTGGTCCTAGGTGACGTACTTTCTCGCTCGCTGAGAGTCAATTTCTTTTGTTTCTAATTTTTAGGTTTTATGAGCGGAGTAATAAAGAAAGTTTTGAACTTGAAGAAGAATTAAAGTTATAGGGTTTGACGTACTTACTATTATTATTCTCCACGTGCGAAAGGGGAAAAGAAAAAAAATCAATCAGTCATCGCGATTGCACAAACTCCGTCAGTATACTGTTCACTGTCTGTTTCAAGTCAAGATAAAAGAGAAGAGTTGTGGTAGTCTTGTAACAGCCAATGTAAAAAATTATGACATATTATGAATATGAATCAAGAACTGAATTACGTTGGGACGTTTCTTACAGAGCGATGTGCTATATTGAAACAGACACGCCAATCCGATGAGTAGAGTTTATCAACTCAGAGTAAGTTAAAAGAGTGAAAGAGAGACCGAAGAAAATATAGATGGAGGTGATAAGACAAGATATAGAGGTTAGAGGCCTCAATGAAGGCATATTGCCCCATAAGAATGGGTGAAGAAAACTGATCCATGTGCTCGATCTGACGTAATTCTCTTTGGTTCATGTAGCCTACCTCAAATACTTAAGATAAGTGGCTTAAGGCGAGTTTGCTTGGAAGGAAGTGGGCGGAAGTAAGTAAATGAGGAAGTATAATTGCTCATTTCTCGATCTATCCAAACAACGTAAAAAGAAAATAAGAAAACCCCTTTTCTTTTTCTCTTTGCTCTTTTACACAACCATTTCCTCACTTTCATGCTACAGCTAATTTTGTGGTCATGTAAAACTCATTTTAATAAGTTGAAGCGCAAAATAATTAATTTTTTGATCATGTAAATCTCACTTGCATTCTAATTACAGCCCATTTTTTATTTTTCTTAATTTATTTTTATTTTAATATTATTTTGCGTCAACTATGTGGTCAACTTTTCCACTTCCACTCTCACATTACCATCTAAACACCAAAAAAAACATAACATTTTTCAAATCACACTTCTCAACAACATCCAAACGCCGAAAAACTTACTAACCAATTTTCAAGTTTTAAAGAGAACTATTACCGCTTTCTCACTTTTTCACTTCCTCGCTTCCACTCTTAACCGAACAGACCCTTAGTTGTTGTTGTAGTCACTGCGGATGCAAACTGATCATAGATCAAGCGACCGTACACTTTCCTCTCGTCAAAGATTTTGAGTTATCATCGCCTTGTTTGCAGTGGACTAATAGATTTTCCAAACTAAATTTGAAAAGGCGTGGAGAAAGGATTTTAGAGGGGCCCTCATAGCGTTAAGGTTTCTTGTTCTTGTATTTAGACTTTCAGTAGCTCAATGCTAAATTGGAGCTTGGCATCGACTCATTCCACTCCAAAATGAATCATAACTATCTAAATATGGATATATGATTTGATCAACCAACAAATCTGTTTTCTAATTTTCACCGGTAGATGAATCGACATCTATGAGCTCATTGTCTTCGTTTGTTCGCTTTCTATCCGATCCACAATCGTCTCTACATTCCAAAAGATTTTTAAGAAATTCAAATATAATAATTTCTATATCAAAAGTGGGTTATATTCAAAAAAGTTAAAAGGAAAGAAAGAATCCCATAGCTGAAAAACAAGTCCCTCCAGCTATTCTTGGCTCGTGGTTCCAAGGAAAGAAGGAAATAAAAATAAAAAGAGGAAATCAGATTAGTTATTAGTTATGATCATCTGAATATTTATTATTTGAACAAGGATAAATAGAGAAAGACCCTCTGTACTATTAATCAAGTAGCACTAATATCTCATGAAATTATTAATAAGAACACCCTCTGAATTAACAGTTGGGGACATAAATTATTTTATATTTTGAGAAGAAAAAAAAGAGTTTGATTTGAAGGAGATTGAGTTTTATTTGAAAGCTAAATTTTTAAAAAAAAAGAAGTGAGGGAGAAGTGAAAAGAGAAGAGGGAGTTGAGGATGGGAAAGAGGAGGAGAGCGAGAGAGCAGCGAGAGAGGGAGGAAAAATAATTTAAGTTTGATTTTAAGAGAGGAATTTTGCAAAAGCCTACGGGAAGTGAAAAAGAGAAGAAGATGAGGAGAAAGATACAAAAATCAAAAGTTAAACGAGATTAAAAAAATTAAACACCGTTAAGTCAGAATCTTGCTAATAACATAATTAAGAAGGTATTAGCACCAGTATAATAGATGAACAGTACATGAGGCATTTCTACAATTTACCTTTTGAGCAATATTAAAATTATTTAATCTTTCTTTCCTTTTGATAGAAGAAAGAGTTTTGGGCTTTACGAGTCGAAAGTGACCAATCAATCACCTTATCATGTTGAAGTACATGCCTACATTCATGCGTTAGGGAACAAAAGTAGGCTGTTTTGGTTCTTGCGGATAGGTGAGGATAAGATGTCAATGTTGGGGAGAGTGCATAGAAATGCAGCCTTTCCTTGGGTTCATTTCTTAGGGGTCTTTTATATTTTGGGCTGGTAAATAATTTTGCAAATATCTATGGCATCAGTTGGTAAATAATTTTTATCTCTTGGGATCTAAATTATGTTTCTTCTTTAGGATTTCTTTGAAGAAAAAAAAAGTTGTAACTGATTTAAACATAAAGTATATTCAGTGCATGTGGTTGAGCGATGGTTTTGAGTCCGTTAAGAGTCACGTTGATCAGACCCTGAGTTTGCTCTTCAGTGATCACCAGTTGAATCTCGATGAGAGTGATTTTCTATGGGGAAAAAAAACACACTAGCTAGCTACTACTAAAAAGTTCACATATTTAACCGGTAAATATAGTTCTTATTTTACTTTTTAAAATTGTTCTTAGAAGATTTTTTTTTTTTTTTTTTTGCTCAATTATCTTCTCATTCTTATCTCACTTATGGTGCAATACATCAATAACATATTTTTCATTTGTTGTGGTTGCACACTGCAACTACAAATAATTAAATCAAACTATATGCATAAACTCCAATTGCATGCCCGTTTGTTTCGCGTAAAACTCCGTAATTCGTAAATGACTTACTATCCAGTTACAACTACGGCGTTTGTTTGGACCGTAATTCGTAAAAGACTTACGTAACTCAACTAACACTCACTTGCAACCCAGTTACCACTCACTACAGCCCAGTTATAGTTAATTTTGTGGTCATACAAATTTGTAATATTTTTTTATATTAATATTAAATTTTTTTAATATTTAACTTTTTTAATATTTATTTGCAGTATTAAAACTTTTAAAATCACCAAATAGTTAATTTTGTGGTCAACTTTTTCACTTACGACTTATACATTACGACAACCAAACACCGTAAAGTACAATACACTTTCTCACTTTACAATTTTATATTACCAACCAAACACCGTAAAATTTACATACATGTAACTCATTTACAATTGTAAAAGACTTTACCAATTACAACTACGAATTACGGCCAGTTACGACAACCAAACAGACCTGTGACTTGCTATAACAACACTGTAGTCACATTTTCTAAACAAATACCTTCTTTAAAATATAAAATTTGATAACAAAATCACATGTATCTAAAATCTCCCTCTTCAACATGTTTTCTTTCTAGAATCATACTCTTTTCCCTTAACATTAATTTACTTATTTTTTCCGATTTTAAACTTACTATGCATTTATAAGGTGAACATACGGTACATGTAATACTGTATGTTTGTAATTTTTTTTTAGATTTGAAATACTACGTAAAAGAGAAAAAAAAAACAACAAAAAAACACGAGTGAATTATGTTTTCGTCGCAATGATCAAGGTATCAAGTACGTGAATACTAGCTCACTACAGCCTAAAACATAAAAGACTTTTACAGATAGCGCACGCTGTCACACAATTATCGAGGTGACATGTAATCTCTGTGTTTCTTTTACAATAATAAAAAAAAATTAGCTTGAGAAAACTGTCAATTCTTTGCAACTTGTGCAATCTGCGAATCCACTAATTAAGAAGAGTGAATAAAAGATACAGTATAACCTCAGAAAATCGTCAACTCTGAATGAGTTGTGCTGTCTGCTTTTTTTTACAGACAAATCATCAATTATTAATCAACATAATTCAACTTTTATGACGTACGCAAAACGAAAGAAGAAAGGAGAGAGAAAGTGCGGCTGTTTGAGTACTAGAGCATAGAGAGCGGAGGAAAAAAAAAAAGAAAGAAAAGAAAAGAAAATCAATAAGAAGATGAGTCACACCCAAACACCCGCAGCCTTTCTCTGCTTGTCTCGTCGCCTCCCCCTCGCCGTCTAGAATTTTCGACTCCAAACAAAACCCCACGGAATTCGCCCAAAAATCTCCTCTGCCTTCAAAAAGGGGAAAAAAAGTTGAGGGTTTTAGGTTTCGGCGGCGAGAGCGAGATGAGCTGAGGGCCTTTTTGCGATCGTTTGGATTCGATTCTGAGAGAGAGGATTGAGAATAGGAGACGATGGATGCTTCGTCTGATGGGAGCTCGAATTCTCCACCGCCATTTCTCACGAAGACGTACGACATGGTCGACGATCCTTCGACCGATTCGGTCGTCTCGTGGAGCCCTGCGAACAACAGCTTCATCGTCTGGAACCAGCCGGACTTCGCCAGGGATTTGCTCCCAAAGTACTTCAAGCACAATAACTTCTCCAGTTTTGTTCGGCAGCTCAATACTTATGTAAGTAGCAACATCAATCTGATCAAGATATCATCTTTTTTAGTGGTTATTGGATTATTGATATTTGTTTATATGATAGGATTTTGATTTTTGATGTTTTTGGGCTTCTTATTATACACAACATTAATTTGAGCTGAAACCCACTTTCCTTTTGCATTTTTATAGCATGGAGACAGTTTGTAATTGCTAGCTATGATTATCCGGCAGCTTATCAACCGATACATTCCCTGAGTTTAGATAAGAGCAGTAGGGTTATTCCTTCGGATAGGGATCTAGAGATTAGAAGAAAGTTCCATGGTTCAAATATGGGCTGATTTTGATATATATCGGAAATATTGTATGGGGATTTGAGGTACTCGATTGGATATTAACCCTACAATATGGGGGCCATTATTGCTGATATAGCCGATATGACCAATTTTTACAATACTGATACTAAAATCATTCAGCGATATCGATACCAATGCCGAGATTTTAAACCATGTAAGAAACATCTCTGATCCTTAAGCTACTTTTGTGTGGAGTATGACATATAAGCAGGCAACACCGTCTTTTAAAATAAAGTCTACGGTAGGTTGAAGGTTCTATTTGTTCTGTTATATTATTTTCATTATCATAACAGAAGCTGAAAATATACATTCTTAGTCACTTTTATACTCATTGCCCCCAATTAATGGAGTGTGGAATCATTTGCTGATCACGATTCTTTTTTATTTAGGTTGTCTTGAGTAAATCTAAGGACGTCATATTTGCAAGATGGCAAATCCTTCATTTTCAAGTACATTTCCACCCATTCTAGTTAGATTAGAGTTTTGACAATTGTTAAGTTGTGGTAATGTAAAATGCATCAAGAGTGAAGATCAAAAGTGTCCTAGTAAAGGATGTTGAAATTAAAGAAAGATGGGGAAGATACTTTCATAAATTGTTTAACAAGAAGTACATAGAGAACATAAAAACATAAGGCCAGTGGCGGAGCCAACAATTTTGGCAGGTAGGGCAAAAATATACACTGTATATCATATAAAGAAAGAAATATTCACAGTTAATAAAAAAAAATGTTCTTTTTCTCTAAGTTGCCTTCTTTACAACAAAAGAAAAAAAAATCAAATTAATAAATAAAATTAAAATCGCTAGGAACTAAACTGGTTGAGGTGAATCTGTCGGAATGTACAAGAGATAACTGAGAGTTGTTAATTTCTTTTATAAAGAGTTTTAATTATGAATTCATCATCAACTCTCACTTAGCATTTATGATTATCATTATCTTTTTGGTAACTTAATTATATTTTTTGGTAACTTAACTACTACTTGGTATAAAACTACAAATTGATGGGGAATGGCTAGCATTAGTCCGCACAATTTGATTTATTTCCTCGTTCAAAACCTCATTAAGACCTCATTAAATGCTTAACCACGCAACTTAGAAGCTCCCTTGAGCTCTCATTTAAATTTGCAGCTACCATCACTTATTTAATCTTTTTGTGATTTAAAGAAAATGAAAACTAGGAGAGCTATTTGACTTGATTATATTCCTGTTTGAAGTTTGGGAATTTTTGGGAGTTACAGGTATAATAAGGTTACGTAGGTTGTTCAAAAAATTATAAGTATTAGGAAATGTATCATCAATAGAGAATTAGCACTTTGCTACCCGTGTCTACAAGAATAAGGGAATACAAAGTTGCCCAGATTATTGGGGAATGAGATCTATGAGCCACACAATGAAACTTGGAAAAGAGCAATCAAATATTGACCAAGAAAGCAACATCTTTATCTGATAATCAATTTGGTTTTTGCGTGAAGGAGATAAACTGTGGAAGGGTAGAAGCTATTTATTTACCAAGATAATTGATGGAGAGATATAAGGAGAAGAAAGAGATCTACGCATGGTGTTTATTGATTTAGAAAAATCTTATGATATGACCTGCTTGTAGGGATGGCAACGGGGCGGGTCGGGGCCGGGTATCGAACACCCCGTCCCTGTACCCGAAATCCCGAAACCCACCCCGTCCCCGTCCCAGACCCCGTTGGGTATTCCACAATCACCCCCATCTCCGCCCCGGCGGGTAATAAAAATACCCGACCCGACCCGACCTGAAATCGTGTATTGGGCTCAATTTTTTAGGGCAAATTGGATTTGAATTTTGGACCATTTGGTTTAGATATTTATAGGGAATGACATATTTGTAATTAGTGTTAAAAGTGGGTTATTTAAGTAGATGTATATATAATATTATTATACTAATTATATGAAAAATAGCGGGACGGGTACGGGGCGGGGCAATGCTATACCGTACCCGCCCCGCCCCGGCCTTTGTTATTTTGGGTTTTTCCCGTTATCCGACCCGAACCCGGTCAATGATCAAAAAACTCGCCCCATTCGGGTCGGGTCGGGTCGGGTCCCCGCGGGTACGGGTCAAATTGCCATCCCTACCTGCTTGGAGATGTGGTTTTTAGAAAAAGAAGAAGCATCTAGTAGGTACATTGATATGATTAAAATATATAACATAAACAGTAACTAGGATGAGAACAAAATGGAGTCATTCCTTGTCAACATAAGCTAGCACAAATGATCAACAAAATCTTTCTTGTTGCATTAGTTATAGATGAACTTAATAGGCATATTCAAATAAAGTGTTGTGGTGCATGTTGTTTGTTGATGATTTTGTATTAGTTGATGCGACTAGAGAAGGTGGATAAAAGCATAAGAATCTAAAGGATTTAGAATTGAAAGAATGGGAATAGTGTATAGGATGTAACTTTAGCACAATTGTTGGAAGAAATAAGTAATATTGTTGATTGTTGGTCGAGAAATATCTTAGAGTGATCATTTTTTACTACATATGGGATTAATCATTAATCATGATAAACTGAAGATTTGGTTTAATGGATCAATGGAAGATGGTCAAAGGATGGTTAAAACAAGAAGTGAATTTAGAATATATATGACCACCGAATACCCATGAATTGAAAAGAGCTTTATAAAATGGTTATATTACCAACAATGCCTTATAGGTTGAAATGTTGGGTTGTAAGAAACAACATTTTGAATAAATGAGTTTAGCTGAATGAGAATGCTCAGATGAATGGGTGATAATATGCTAATAAATAGTATATGGAACAAGTGCATCTATGGGCCTATTTGGTTAAAGGTGGAAGTGAGGAAGTGAAGAAGTGAGGAAGTGATAATAGTTCCCTTTGGAACTTAGGAATTGGTTAGTAAGTTTTCTGGTGTTTGGATGTTGTTGAGTAGTGTGGTTTGGAAAATGTTATGTCTTTTCCGGTGTTTGGATGGTAATGTGGAAGTGAAAGTGAAAAAGTTGACTACAAAGTTGACCGCAAAATAATATTAAATTAAAAATTAGTTAAGAAAAATAAAAATTAGACTGTAATTAGAATGCAAGTGAGATTTACATTAGCAAAAAATTAACTATTTTGTGTTACAACTTATTACAAATGAGATTTACATTACCACAAAATTAACTGTAGCACTCTGGAAGTGAGGAAAACGTTGTGTAAAGGAGAAAAGAGAGAAGGAAAAGAACTTTTTCATTTTCCTTTTCCGGTGTTTGGATGAACAGTGGAAATGAGAAAAGACACTTCCCACTTCCTCACTTCCTGTAACGCCCCGAATCCGGCTGGTATGGAGACGTTACTGCGACGTATATACGCAGGTCAGAAATACCCTCACGTATATACGCTAAGCATCAGTACAGACAAGAATCAGAGTACGGAAACACGTGGCAATATACATCCCAACATAAGGATTACAAAGTTATCACAAAGCGTGATATATTGGTACATGTACATTATATCACAACCAAGTACAAAAGTGAAATTACAATTTGTACAGCAAAAGGTGCTCACGGGCTGAAGAAGAAGATCCCGAGCTAGCAGGAAGGATCAGGAACAGAAGGAGCTAGGACAAGTCAGCCTGCTCCGAGAGATAGGCTTGGTCTCCAGTGGAGGGCTCCTCTTCAATCCAAGCTTCAGAACCTGAACATGCAAGTTCAGGGGAGTCAGAAACTCCCTAACGAATATGTAGGTGAAAGCCAACTGTCATGTAAAGATAAGTACATGCATGTGTTGATATGATCAAAACAATATTAAGCATCAAGAACTGTGTCAAGAGTACATGTATAGTAAGCAATAAAATGGAGGCATAAAATGAAAGTGATAAGGCCTGAATAAATCTATTACTGCCATTTTAATATTTATACTTATTACTCGTTCTACCCGTATGTCTAGGTATGTGTAATAGCGTCCCAGTACACATACATCCACATATGAGTAAATTGAGGCTGTTATTGGAAAACCAACGGGGGTATCAACGAACAATGTTTACAGTGGGTCCCGTACATGCCCGGGACCACGGTCCAGGACGTTCCATTGCTGGTGCATGGAACCGGCCGCAAGGCCTACAGGAGGGTCTTATAGAATGCCCTTATCAAGATGGTACCAAGAAGGAGGGAGCCAGCACTCCCCTCAGTCGCCTGGAGGCCCACAGGTCAGACTGGAAATTTTAGTTGCACAACATGCCTAGTGCCACTGTAAACACGAACAAATATTGATAGCCGCAAATTTCCCCCGACCCGATGCAAGTTATTCCTTTTTATGATTTATTATTTAATTATCAATTTACGGGTAAGCAAACGCATGACAAGATCAGGAGTCCAAGAGTACATGAGTATTGCCATTTCCAGTTACTGTATATAATACAGGGTGGCAAGTACAAGATTCCCGAAAATATGACAATCTGAAGTCAGGTATCAATATGTTATTGCGGGGCAAGTATCAAGTAGTAGCATGATGCATGCAAGTGTGCCAGGAAAATAATATAATATTAGTCAATCATGTCAAAGCAGGAAAATCTGAAAGAAGGCGAGAACACTCGCCTAAAACTTTAAGAAATACACTGGAAAATTCCAAGCTCCGGAGTCCAAGTAACCTATTTTATATATATAAAAAGAGAGGAGGAGAAGGATGAATCAGAAAAGTGAGAACGAAGACGCAGGGGTCGCAGACGCGGGGATTGCGTCGCGTTGATGCCACAAACGCGGGGTCTGAGACCCGCGTGTTAGCAAGAATGCGGGGAGAACGTAGACGCGAGCGTAACTCCGCGTCGCGTTGATAAAAGAACGCGAGGATTGCGTTTGAACAGTTAATCAGACGCAAGGAGTAAAATCCGCGTCTAGTGACTAACAAGAGTGAATAGTTAATCGGACGCAAGGAGTAAAATCCGCGTCTAGTGATTAACAAGAGAAGGTGAGTGACAGTGAAAGTGAGAGACGCAGGAAAGAGAGAGGAGGAAACGCAGGAAATGGAGAGGGAAGACGCAGGAAATGGAGAGGGGAAAACGCAGGTTTAGTAAGGAAAAGAAAAGAAAAGAAATGTAAGAAAAAGAAAGAAGGAAGGAAAGAAAGAAATGCAGGGGAAAGAAAGAAAGAAAGAAAGGAAAGAAGAGAAGGAAGAAAAGAAGGGAAAGGGGATGTTGGTCGGCTGGACCTCTCCGGCGGCGGCCGGAGTTGGCCGGAGTTGGTCGGCAAAGTCCCAAAAGAGGGGAGGTTGATGGTGCAAGTCCAGTTCAATATAGATTTTTGGAGTTTTGTAAATGGTGTTACGGAGAGCGAACCTATAGTTCGTTGGAAAGAGGATGACGAGGAGAAGAAGGTGGTATGGTTGGTGGTGGTTAAGGTGGTGTAGGTGGTGGTGGAGATGGTGGTGAAGTTTTGGTAGAGATGATGGGTTGTTTGGTGGAAATGAAGAGGAAAAAGATGGTGATGGAGATGATATTATGGTGGTTGTGGTTGTTGGAATGGAGGAGGAAATGAAGGAGAAGAATAGTGGAGGGAAATGGTGGTGATGATGGGTGAAAATGACCAGCCAAGAAGGGCTTGGCTGCTGATTTTCTATGGAGGCTACGTTTGCTGTTGGAGGAGGAAGGAGAAATGAAAAAGGAGAGGAGTAAACATAAAGGGGGGTGTATATATACATGGGGGAAAATTATTATTATATTGCCATCCAACTTTATGAAACAAGTGTTTCATTCAAAAGTTGCCTCTCCTCATAAAGGGCTGCGCCTCTTCAAATCCAGATCCGCGTCTGGCAATTGCCCAGACGCGGGAGCAAAATTCGCGTCTTGCAAATGTTGTGTTGGTAGAATAGGACGAAAAAGCATGGGTGTCTTGATCTGATTTGATTTCTTTTGAAGGACACAACATTAAATGCGGGATGGAGAGAGTTTCCGCATTAATTGCTGAGTTCAGAGTTGGAGGATCTCGCGTTAGGCAAGGAGAGAGAAAATAATAAAATATACGAACATAATTCGGTATCTGGGAAAACACTGAAAACTCAGGAAAAGCCCAAAAATGAAGTATCTCAAAAAGTCTCCCAAAAATTCTCAAAAATAATAAATATTATTTTAAGATTTTTAGTGAAATCGGTTTTCAGAAATTCAATTCCATTTTCAAAATAAAAATCCTGGAATCCACTGTGAACGGTGTCTACACCGGGTAGGCTGGATTTTTGATAAAATCTGAAAAATCTCAGAAAAAAACCTGAAGGAAGAAAATATAATTTTAAGAAGGAATGTGAAAGCGGAATCCAGAAATTTGATCCCAATTGTGAATTAAAATTCTTGGAATCAACCAGTGATACTGGCCGACACCAAATCCAGTGAAATTTTGATAAATTCTAAAAATTCTAAAAAAATTCATTTAGATAGAAAACATGATTTTAAGAAATACTGTGAAAGCCGTTTTAATATTTTCAACTCCATTTGTAAATTAAAAATCCGAAAGTCGGTCAGCGAAACTGGCCGACACCGGTTTTGAAGATTTACAATTTAAATCTGAAAATTTCCAGAAAATCATAAAAAATCGAGAATATTAAAAATAATATTTGAAACTAGAATCAGTCAAATCTGAATTCCAAAAAAAAGTCAAATCATGCAGTATTGCTATATGAGTAGGAAATTAAATAACAGAAAATAAAATAAAATAAAATAAAATAAAAAATACGCTCCATAAATCAGGATACATAACTGGGTACGTATACCGAGGATGGGGTGTTACAATCCATCCACCTTATCAAAAAATTTCGTCCTTGAAATTTCGATAATGGGGATGTTAAGAATAGGGGCAAGGAATTTTACCAACTAAGATGGAAAGAGTTGGGGGGTAACGTTCACGAATAATATCCTCTCGTTCCCACGTAGCTTCTCCTGGGGCATGCCTATTCCAAGAAACTAGTACCAATGGTATTGCCCGATTTTTCAAGGTTTTGACACTTCTATCCAGAATGGCCATCGGCTGCTCCTTGTAAGATAAATCTGGTTGTAGTTCCAATTCTGAGTGATCTAGAATGTGACTTTCATTCTTGACATACTTCCTCAACTGTGATACATGGAATACATTATGTACTCCTTCTAAAGATGGTGGCAATGCCAATCGGTAAGCCACATCTCCCACGCGATCCAAAATTTCAAATGGGCCGATGTATCTTGGGCTAAGTTTCCCGCGAGTACCGAATCGGATTACCCCTTTGGTTGGTGATATCCTTAAAAACACATGATCACCTGTTTTGAATTCCAACGGTCTTCTATTAGTATCTGCCCAACTCTTCTGCCGGCTCTGTGCTGCCCGGAGATGATCTCTGATAATTCTGACCTTATCTGTTGTCTGAACTAGAATATCTGGTCCCATAAGTCTTCTTTCGCCGACTTCATCCCAACATATTGGCGACCTGCATTTCCTGCCATATAGTGCTTCAAATGGAGCCATCTTGATACTGGCCTGATAGCTGTTATTATAAGAGAATTCTACCAGATGAATGTAGTCTTCTCATGACCCTTTAAATTCTATCATGCAGGCTCGTAACATGTCTTCAAGGATTTGGATAGTCCGTTCAGATTGTCCATCTGTCTGGGGATGATATGAGGTACTGAATTTCAGACGAGTTCCCAAATTTTCTTGGAGACTTTCCCAGAAATGTGATCGGAATCTCGTGTCTCTATCTGACACAATGCTAACTGGAATTCCATGTAGACGAACAATTTCTTTCATATATTTTTCTGCAAGAACTTCTGTTGACTGACCTACTCTGAAAGGTAGGAAGTGAGCTGCTTTTGTGAGGCGGTCAACGATCACCCATACTGCATTGTTACCCTTAGGACTGCGGGGTAGAGCTGTAACAAAATCCATGGTGATATGTTCCCACTTCCATTCGGGTATCGGCAATGGTTGTAGAAGTCCAGCTGTTCTCTGATGTTCTGCCTTTATTTGCTGACAAACCAAGCATTTTGCCACATACTGGGCTATCTCCCTCTTCATGGCATTCCACCAAAACTTCTTCTTTAAGTCTTGATACATTTTATTTCCTCCTGGGTGTATGGAATACGCCGAACTGTGTGCCTCTGTCAAAACTTTCTGCCGAACCTCCCCTTGTGGTACACAGATTCTGTCACCAAAATAAAGTGCACCATCTGAATGAATACGGATGTCTGTTCTTAATCCAGCTTCTACTTGAGTCTTGAATTTCTGTAATCTGGGGTCTCCCTTTTGGGCTTCCTTGATTTCACTCATCAGTGTTGGTTGAACCTGAAAGGTCATTAGTTGACCTGACTCATCAGCTCCTTGTAGTAGTATTAAGTCCAACTTTATGATTTCTCGAAGCAATTCCTTCTGTTGAGTAAGTTGTAATAATACTTTGTTCTCTGGTCTCCTGCTTAATGCATCTGGGACCGTATTGTCTTTACCGGGATGGTACTGTAAGTCTATATCATAGTCGGCCATCAATTCAAGCCACCGCCGTTGCCTCATGTTTAATTCTTTCTGTGTGAAGACATACTTGAGACTCTTATGATCAGTATAGATCAATACTTTGTCTCCCAGAAGGTAGTGTCTCCAGATCTTCAATGCAAATATTACCGCCGCCAGTTCTAAGTCATGGGTTGGGTAATTTCTCTCATGTGGTTTCAATTGCCTAGATGCATAAGCTATGACATGACCATGCTGCATTAGTACACATCCTAGGCCTTTTCCGGATGCATCACTATATATAACCATCCCTCCTGTTCCCGAGGGAGTCTTCAATATTGGAGCTGAAATTAGTCTTTCCTTCAATTGTTCAAATGCTGCAGTACACTCCTCTGACCATTGATACCTTTCTCCCTTTCTGGTGAGCTTTATTAAAGGGGCTGCGATTTTGGAGAAGTCTTGTACAAATCTTCTGTAATATCCGGCTAATCCAATAAAGCTTTTAATTTCTGTTACTGTCCTGGGGATTGGCTAATCTTTTACTGCCTGGATCTTATTAGGGTCGACTGAAATTCCTTCTTCTGAAACTACATGACCCAAGAAAGCTATACGGTCTAACCAGAACTCACACTTGCTTTCCTTTGCATAAAGTTGTTCCTGCCGGAGAGTCTGTAGCACTATTCTCAAGTGTTCTGCATGTTCTCTATCGTTTTTTGAATATATTAAGATATCATCGATGAACACCACGACAAACTGGTCCAAATATGGCGAGAAAACTCGGTTCATCAAATCCATAAAGACAGCTGGGGCATTGGTTACTCCGAAGGGCATGACTAGAAATTCGTAATGACCATAGCGAGTTCGGAATGCTGTCTTTGAATATCTTCTTTCTTCACTTTCAGTTGGTGATAACCCGATTGTAGATCCAACTTTGAAAACACCCGGCCCCATGAAGTTGATCAAAAAGGTCATCAATTCTTGGTAAGGGATATTTATTCTTGATGGTAACCTTGTTTAATTCTCTGTAGTTTATACACAACCGCTTACCACCATCTTTCTTGTTGGCCAGTAGCACCGGAGCTCCCCATGGTGAAGTACTTGGTCTAATCAATCCCTTGTCAGAATATTCTTGTAACTGCTTCTTTAGAACTTCTAACTCAGTGGGCGCCATTCTGTATGGGGCTTTAGATATTGGGACTGTGCCCGGAATGATATCAATGGAGAACTTAATTACTCTATCGGGTGGAAGTCCTGAGGTCTCCTTAAATACTTCTGGAAACTCATTCCAAACTGGTACTCCCTTTTTCTGGATCTCAGCAGCAGTCATCTGTGTTTTCTCCTTGGCAGGTTTATGTCCTCCTTCAAATTGGAACTCAGGCTGAAATGGCATTCTGAAAATGATTTTCTTGTTTCGACAATCAATAACCGCATGGTATTTGCTGAGCCACGTCATGCCTAAGATTACATCGTACCCTTTAGTATCCAGTACGAGCATATCCACTGTTAATGTCCTGTCACACAGTTTCACCGGACAATCTACACAAATTTTATTAGAGATGACCACCCCATTACCGGTACTAATCTCCCACTGGTGGTCTAAATACTCAACAGGTATAGAGTGCAAAGCAGTGAAACTATCTGATATGTAACAATGAGAAGCGCCAGAATCAAAGAGGGCTAAAACAGGTTTAGAGTACACCATAATCTTACCTGTTACCACCTCTCCAGAAGTTTGGGCCTCTTCTGCCGTCAAGTTGTAAGCCCGTCCTCTTCCACGACCTGCTGTTGTTCTTCCTCCCCTTGGAGCTGGGCGAAAAACCCGTTGTTGTGGAGGGAGAGGGGCCCTTCCGACCATCGGCCCTGGATTCCTCTGTCCAATAGGTGCAGGAAGTGCCTGTAGGGTTCGGTTCACCATCCCAGTTCTCTTATGGGGACAGCCTTCTATTGTGTGATCACCAGATCCACATGCCAGGCATAATCCGTTAGCCCTACGACACTCTTGCTGAGTGTGGCCTGTCCTCTTGCAATAAGCACATATAGGAAGTGGTTGAGTTATCTGAAGAGGGGCCGGTCGAAATGGTCTTCTAAACATTGGGGCTTTTGCAGCTCTGGCTGGACCTCCTCCGCCCAATTGCTGGAATGGCCTCTTCATGGCCTGTTTCCTCTTCTGATCAAGATTCTTTTTCTCCAGTCCTCGCTCCACTTCTCGAGCTACAGTGAGGACCTGGGAATATGTTTTCAGCTGTTGGGGAATCAAAAGGACTTGGATATCCATTTGTAAGCCTTGCTGAAATCTGCTTGCCCGTTTCTCTTCGTCAGCTATCATATACGGAGCAAAACGACTCAGCCTTAAGAACTCAGCAGTATATTCATCAACAGATCGATTCCATTGTTGAAGCCGGATGAATTGTTCTTCCATCTCCTTCTGAGCTGTGGTAGGGAAGAATCTATCATAAAAGCTCTTAGAGAACTGGTCCCAAGTGATGGGTTTTTCCAGTCTCGCTTCTTCAGCTAGCCACCAGTTTCTAGCCACATCCTTTAATTGGATCTTGGCGACTTCTACCTTATCTTCCTCTGGGACCCGTGCTGCCTTCAAGAGATCTGTTGTGTCAATTAGCCACTGCTCGGCATCTAGCGGTCTTTCTTCCCCCGTAAATATTGCCGGCTGCAATCGCCTGAAGTCTGACACATTGCCTGGCCTCCGTTCTTGAGGAGCTGCTATCAATCCTTGCCGGAGGAGTTCTGTCTGCCTTTGTTGATTCTCCACCATATTCTGGATAACCCTAAGAATATCAGCATTTCCCCCTGTGGGTCCATTCTGTGGCTGCCCAGAATTGTTACGTCCTGCCCTCCTTTCCATATCTATGTTGGAAAAAGATGTCTGAAAAGAGGAGTGAAAGCAGAAGATAGATGGACTTTAGGAATCGAGGGAAGGAATATCAAGAAGAAATGGATAACTTTGTAGTTAGAATGTATAACCGAAACTCATGTATTCCAACTGCAAATTAAGATCCTATTAATTTGCAATTAGGTTGTACTGTAGGTGTGAGAGCCTAGGCTCTGATACCAACCTGTAACGCCCCGAATCCGGCTGGTACGGAGACGTTACTGCGACGTATATACGCAGGTCAGAAATACCCTCACGTATATACGCTAAGCATCAGTACAGACAAGAATCAGAGTACGGAAACACGTGGCAATATACATCCCAACATAAGGATTACAAAGTTATCACAGAGCGTGATATATTGGTACATGTACATTATATCACAACCAAGTACAAAAGTGAAATTACAATTTGTACAACAAAAGGTGCTCACGGGCTGAAGAAGAAGATCCCCGAGCTAGCAGGAAGGATCAGGAACAGAAGGAGCTAGGACAAGTCAGCCTGCTCCGAGAGATAGGCTTGGTCTCCAGTGGAGGGCTCCTCTTCAATCCAAGCTTTAGAACCTGAACATGCAAGTTCAGGGGAGTCAGAAACTCCCTAACGAATATGTAGGTGAAAGCCAACTGTCATGTAAAGATAAGTACATGCATGTGTTGATATGATCAAAACAATATTAAGCATCAAGAACTGTGTCAAGAGTACATGTACAGTAAGCAATAAAATGGAGGCATAAAATGAAAGTGATAAGGCCTGAATAAATCTATTACTGCCATTTTAATATTTATACTTATTACTCGTTCTACCCGTATGTCTAGGTATGTGTAATAGCGTCCCAGTACACATACATCCACATATGAGTAAATTGAGGCTGTTATTGGAAACCAACGGGGGTATCAACGAACAATGTTTACAGTGGGTCCCGTACATGCCCGGGACCACGGTCCAGGACGTTCCATTGCTGGTGCATGGAACCGGCCGCAAGGCCTACAGGAGGGTCTTATAGAATGCCCTTATCAAGATGGTACCAAGAAGGAGGGAGTCAGCACTCCCCTCAGTCGCCTGGAGGCCCACAGGTCAGACTGGAAATTTTAGTTGCACAACATGCCTAGTGCCACTGTAAACACGAACAAATATTGATAGCCGCAAATTTCCCCCGACCCGATGCAAGTTATTCCTTTTTATGATTTATTATTTAATTATCAATTTACGGGTAAGCAAACGCATGACAAGATCAGGAGTTCAAGAGTACATGAGTATTGCCATTTCCAGTTACTGTATATAATACAGGGTGGCAAGTACAAGATTCCCGAAAATATGACAATCTGAAGTCAGGTATCAATATGTTATTGCGGGGCAAGTATCAAGTAGTAGCATGATGCATGCAAGTGTGCCAGGAAAATAATATAATATTAGTCAATCATGTCAAAGCAGGAAAATCTGAAGGAAGGCGAGAACACTCGCCTAAAACTTTAAGAAATACACTGGAAAATTCCAAGCTCCGGAGTCCAAGTAACCTATTTTATATATATAAAAAGAGAGGAGGAGAAGGATGAATCAGAAAAAGTGAGAACGAAGACGCAGGGGTCGCAGACGCGGGGATTGCGTCGCGTTGATGCCACAAACGCGGGGTCTGAGACCCGCGTGTTAGCAAGAATGCGGGGAGAACGTAGACGCGAGCGTAACTCCGCGTCGCGTTGATAAAAGAACGCGAGGATTGCGTTGAACAGTTAATCAGACGCAAGGAGTAAAATCCGCGTCTAGTGACTAACAAGAGTGAATAGTTAATCGGACGCAAGGAGTAAAATCCGCGTCTAGTGATTAACAAGAGAAGGTGAGTGACAGTGAAAGTGAGAGACGCAGGAAAGAGAGAGGAGGAAACGCAGGAAATGGAGAGGGAAGACGCAGGAAATGGAGAGGGGAAAACGCAGGTTTAGTAAGGAAAAGAAAAGAAAAGAAAATGTAAGAAAAAGAAAGAAGGAAGGAAAGAAAGAAATGCAGGGGAAAGAAAGAAAGAAAGAAAGGAAAGAAGAGAAGGAAAGAAAAGAAGGGAAAGGGGATGTTGGTCGGCTGGACCTCTCCGGCGGCGGCCGGAGTTGGCCGGAGTTGGTCGGCAAAGTCCCAAAAGAGGGGGAGGTTGATGGTGCAAGTCCAGTTCAATATAGATTTTTGGAGTTTTGTAAATGGTGTTACGGAGAGCGAACCTATAGTTCGTTGGAAAGAGGATGACGAGGAGAAGAAGGTGGTATGGTTGGTGGTGGTTAAGGTGGTGTAGGTGGTGGTGGAGATGGTGGTGAAGTTTTGGTAGAGATGATGGGTTGTTTGGTGGAAATGAAGAGGAAAAAGATGGTGATGGAGATGATATTATGGTGGTTGTGGTTGTTGGAATGGAGGAGGAAATGAAGGAGAAGAATAGTGGAGGGAAATGGTGGTGATGATGGGTGAAAATGACCAGCCAAGAAGGGCTTGGCTGCTGATTTTCTATGGAGGCTACGTTTGCTGTTGGAGGAGGAAGGAGAAATGAAAAAGGAGAGGAGTAAACATAAAGGGGGGTGTATATATACATGGGGGAAAATTATTATTATATTGCCATCCAACTTTATGAAACAAGTGTTTCATTCAAAAGTTGCCTCTCCTCATAAAGGGCTGCGCCTCTTCAAATCCAGATCCGCGTCTGGCAATTGCCCAGACGCGGGAGCAAAATTCGCGTCTTGCAAATGTTGTGTTGGTAGAATAGGACGAAAAAGCATGGGTGTCTTGATCTGATTTGATTTCTTTTGAAGGACACAACATTAAATGCGGGATGGAGAGAGTTTCCGCATTAATTGCTGAGTTCAGAGTTGGAGGATCTCGCGTTAGGCAAGGAGAGAGAAAATAATAAAATATACGGACATAATTTCGGTATCTGGGAAAACACTGAAAACTCAGGAAAAGCCCAAAAATGAAGTATCTCAAAAAGTCTCCCAAAAATTCTCAAAAATAATAAATATTATTTTAAGATTTTTAGTGAAATCGGTTTTCAGAAATGCAATTCCATTTTCAAAATAAAAATCCTGGAATCCACTGTGAACGGTGTCTACACCGGGTAGGCTGGATTTTTGATAAAATCTGAAAAATCCCAGAAAAAGCCTGAAGGAAGAAAATATAATTTTAAGAAGGAATGTGAAAGCGGAATCCAGAAATTTGATCCCAATTGTGAATTAAAATTCCTGGAATCAACCAGTGATACTGGCCGACACCAAATCCAGTGAAATTTTGATAAATTCTAAAAATTCTAAAAAAATTCATTTAGATAGAAAACATGATTTTAAGAAATACTGTGAAAGCCGTTTTAATATTTTCAACTCCATTTGTAAATTAAAAATCCGAAAGTCGGTCAGCGAAACTGGCCGACACCGGTTTTGAAGATTTACAATTTAAATCTGAAAATTTCCAGAAAATCATAAAAAATCGAGAATATTAAAAAATAATATTTGAAACTAGAATCAGTCAAATCTGAATTCCAAAAAAAAGTCAAATCATGCAGTATTGCTATATGAGTAGGAAATTAAATAACAGAAAATAAAATAAAATAAAATAAAATAAAAAATACGCTCCATAAATCAGGATACATAACTGGGTACGTATACCGAGGATGGGGTGTTACACTTCCACCCAATTCCTTGAATCCAAACAGCCCCTATAAGAAGTCAGTAAGTTGTTCGTGTTGGGATAAAACAAAAGAGAACCTATTGAGATGGTATGTGTTGCAGAGGCCAATAAGTGTGCTGGTCAGGAGAAGTGATAGAATCGTAGTTGATGGAGCAACAAGGACTGGAGCAGGCCTATGTAAACATGGATTGAGGTAGTAAAAAGCATTGAATACAATAACTGTTAATGTAACATAGGAGATGACCATGAACAGACTTGGACAAAAGAAAAGGATTCATATAGCCAAAAATTTAGTTTGGGATAAAGGCTTTTGCTGATGTTGTTGTTAGGCTTTGGAGGCATGTGGTAGTAGTTCCTTTTCTCTGTCTTTTTTATTTCACCTATGCATTTGAAAATAAATTTCTCCTCCTCCTCCTCCTCCCACCACTACTTCTCTTCTTCTAATGCACATGGAGCACATTCAATTACTCTCCCTTCTCCCTTCTTTTTAATTTGTATTTTTCTTTCATTTTGTTCAACAGTTTCTCCAATTTTCAATTTATGTCTTTACTTTTGCCTTACTGGTTAAGTGCACGAACATGGATGACTGGTTGTTGCTTCATCTTATATAGAAAGTTAGATGATAATTAAAAGACTTGGAGCAAAGACAAAGGGACCATTGCAAAAAGTGGAGATGTTTGCATTTGATTTTATCCGACATTACCTCTTTATTTATTCTTTGTGTATGGTATTCATGGTTTTAAATATCGGCCGATATACCAGTATATCGGCCGAGATACCGGTATTTTATCCAAAACGATATGATAAGTGTAAAATTTACTGGATATCGTTTTTTGTAACACCCCATCCTCGGTATACGTACCCAGTTATGTATCCTGATTTATGGAGCGTATTTTTTATTTTATTTTATTTTATTTTATTTTCTGTTATTTAATTTCCTACTCATATAGCAATACTGCATGATTTGACTTTTTTTTTGGAATTCAGATTTGACTGATTCTAGTTTCAAATATTATTTTTAATATTCTCGATTTTTTATGATTTTCTGGAAATTTTCAGATTTAAATTGTAAATCTTCAAAACCGGTGTCGGCCAGTTTCGCTGACCGACTTTCGGATTTTTAATTTACAAATGGAGTTGAAAATATTAAAACGGTTTTCACAGTATTTCTTAAAATCACGTTTTCTATCTAAATGAATTTTTTTAGAATTTTTAGAATTTATCAAAATTTCACTGGATTTGGTGTCGGCCAGTATCACTGGTTGATTCCAGGAATTTTAATTCACAATTGGGATCAAATTTCTGGATTCCGCTTTCACATTCCTTCTTAAAATTATATTTTCTTCCTTCAGGCTTTTTCTGGGATTTTTCAGATTTTACCAAAAATCCAGCCTACCCGGTGTAGACACCGTTCACAGTGGATTCCAGGATTTTTATTTTGAAAATGGAATTGAATTTCTGAAAACCGATTTCACTAAAAATCTTAAAATAATATTTATTATTTTTGAGAATTTTTGGGAGACTTTTTGAGATACTTCATTTTTGGGCTTTTCCTGAGTTTTCAGTGTTTTCTCAGATACCGAAATTATGTCCGTATATTTTATTATTTTCTCTCTCCTTGCCTAACGCGAGATCCTCCAACTCTGAACTCAGCAATTAATGCGGAAACTCTCTCCATCCCGCATTTAATGTCGTGTCCTTCAAAAGAAATCAAATCAGATCAAGACACCCATGCTTTTTCGTCCTATTCTACCAACACAACATTTGCAAGACGCGAATTTTGCTCCCGCGTCTGGGCAATTGCCAGACGCGGATCTGGATTTGAAGAGGCGCAACCCTTTATGAGGAGAGGCAACTTTTGAATGAAACACTTGTTTCATAAAGTTGGATGGCAATATAATAATAATTTTCCCCCATGTATATATACACCCCCCTTTATGTTTACTCCTCTCCTTTTTCATTTCTCCTTCCTCCTCCAACAGCAAACGTAGCCTCCATAGAAAATCAGCAGCCAAGCCCTTCTTGGCTGGTCATTTTCACCCATCATCACCACCATTTCCCTCCACTATTCTTCTCCTTCATTTCCTCCTCCATTCCAACAACCACAACCACCATAATATCATCTCCATCACCATCTTTTTCCTCTTCATTTCCACCAAACAACCCATCATCTCTACCAAAACTTCACCACCATCTCCACCACCACCTACACCACCTTAACCACCACCAACCATACCACCTTCTTCTCCTCGTCATCCTCTTTCCAACGAACTATAGGTTCGCTCTCCGTAACACCATTTACAAAACTCCAAAAATCTATATTGAACTGGACTTGCACCATCAACCTCCCCCTCTTTTGGGACTTTGCCGACCAACTCCGGCCAACTCCGGCCGCCGCCGGAGAGGTCCAGCCGACCAACATCCCCTTTCCCTTCTTTTCTTTCCTTCTCTTCTTTCCTTTCTTTCTTTCTTTCTTTCCCCTGCATTTCTTTCTTTCCTTCCTTCCTTCTTTCTTTTTCTTACATTTTCTTTTCTTTTCTTTTCCTTACTAAACTTGCGTTTTCCCCTCTCCATTTCCTGCGTCTTCCCTCTCCATTTCCTGCGTTTCCTCCTCTCTCTTTCCTGCGTCTCTCACTTTCACTGTCACTCACCTTCTCTTGTTAATCACTAGACGCGGATTTTACTCCTTGCGTCCGATTAACTATTCACTCTTGTTAGTCACTAGACGCGGATTTTACTCCTTGCGTCTGATTAACTGTTCAACGCAATCCTCGCGTTCTTTTATCAACGCGACGCGGAGTTACGCTCGCGTCTACGTTCTCCCCGCATTCTTGCTAACACGCGGGTCTCAGACCCCGCGTTTGTGGCATCAACGCGACGCAATCCCCGCGTCTGCGACCCCTGCGTTTTCGTTCTCACTTTTTCTGATTCATCCTTCTCCTCCTCTCTTTTTATATATATAAAATAGGTTACTTGGACTCCGGAGCTTGGAATTTTCCAGTGTATTTCTTAAAGTTTTAGGCGAGTGTTCTCGCCTTCCTTCAGATTTTCCTGCTTTGACATGATTGACTAATATTATATTATTTTCCTGGCACACTTGCATGCATCATGCTACTACTTGATACTTGCCCCGCAATAACATATTGATACCTGACTTCAGATTGTCATATTTTCGGGAATCTTGTACTTGCCACCCTGTATTATATACAGCAACTGGAAATGGCAATACTCATGTACTCTTGGACTCCTGATCTTGTCATGCGTTTGCTTATCCGTAAATTGATAATTAAATAATAAATCATAAAAAGGAATAACTTGCATCGGGTCGGGGGAAATTTGCGGCTATCAATATTTGTTCGTGTTTACAGTGGCACTAGGCATGTTGTGCAACTAAAATTTCCAGTCTGACCTGTGGGCCTCCAGGCGACTGAGGGGAGTGCTGGCTCCCTCCTTCTTGGTACCATCTTGATAAGGGCATTCTATAAGACCCTCCTGTAGGCCTTGCGGCCGGTTCCATGCACCAGCAATGGAACGTCCTGGACCGTGGTCCCGGGCATGTACGGGACCCACTGTAAACATTGTTCGTTGATACCCCCGTTGGTTTCCAATAACAGCCTCAATTTACTCATATGTGGATGTATGTGTACTGGGACGCTATTACACATACCTAGACATACGGGTAGAACGAGTAATAAGTATAAATATTAAAATGGCAGTAATAGATTTATTCAGGCCTTATCACTTTCATTTTATGCCTCCATTTTATTGCTTACTGTACATGTACTCTTGACACAGTTCTTGATGCTTAATATTGTTTTGATCATATCAACACATGCATGCACTTATCTTTACATGACAGTTGGCTTTCACCTACATATTCGTTAGGGAGTTTCTGACTCCCCTGAACTTGCATGTTCAGGTTCTGAAGCTTGGATTGAAGAGGAGCCCTCCACTGGAGACCAAGCCTATCTCTCGGAGCAGGCTGACTTGTCCTAGCTCCTTCTGTTCCTGATCCTTCCTGCTAGCTCGGGGATCTTCTTCTTCAGCCCGTGAGCACCTTTTCCTGTACAAATTGTAATTTCACTTTTGTACTTGGTTGTGATATAATGTACATGTACCAATATATCACGCTCTGTGATAACTTTGTAATCCTTATGTTGGGATGTATATTGTCACGTGTTTCCGTACTCTGATTCTTGTCTGTACTGATGCTTAGCGTATATACGTGAGGGTATTTCTGACCTGCGTATATACGTCGCAGTAACGTCTCCGTACCAGCCGGATTCGGGGCGTTACAGTTTTGGACCGATATTAGCCGATATATCGCCACGTGGCCGATATATCAGCCGATATCCGAGATGAAATATCCGATATATCGGCCCTTATAGTTACTTATTTGGATAATAATAATTATTTTTTCTTGAGAGATTGTTTTATTTTATTCTATGTTCATTATTGTATTTCAATGATGTTTTTATATGATGTTTGGATAATAACTTATTTCTTTTAATAGTGTCTTATATGTATTTACTATTGATATATCAACCGGTATTTAGTACCATATCGTGATATATCACCTGGTATCCGGTATCTGGTACATAATTTTGCCGATCGGTATATCGCCGATATCCGATATTTAAAACACTGATGGTATCTTTAGGGGTTCAATGAACATGGCTTTTCTCGACTGTTGATTTAGATTATGATTATCAAATGTTTATTTCTTCTAAAAAAAAAACTATACACATCTGTTCTATGTCCTTTCTTCAAAGTATTTACTTCTAGATACCAAAAATTTGAGGGTAGTTTCTTTGCAGGTTTTGTTTTTTCTGCATTACAATCATCTTGCTGTTGGTATGTTGTCCTAAACAGTAAGCTTTATATTATGCATAATTAATTAGTAACTTATCAAGATTAGTTCTCGTTCTATAACGCTAGTGTCTTTTTCTGTCATATTTTGAATAATTTCATAGTAGGGAAATATTTCAATTGCAAGTTCAGGGTAAACCAAATGTGATTTGGTCAGTAAGGAGAATATTTATCATGTCAACTTTACGGCATATCAAACTTTGTTTTGCTTTAGGTTACTTTTAAATAAGCAGCCAATAAGCAACTCTAGTCTTGGATGTTTAGGTTCCTTCTTACACAAGTAACTTTCTGGGACTAACACCTATTTGCCTGATCCGCTGCTCCGTCTGTATAGGAATGTGATCAATGGTCTGTTGGGAAACAATTATGTAACAGCTTGTAATCACTGGTTATTACACTAAAACACCTTCCCTTCAGTTCCCAATTTGTCTGATTCTTAGAACTTTTTGTTGCATTCATCAGATATGAACCAGGACAAGAAAAGAACATTTTGACATATTTCAAAAGGTAATGCTTTATGCTCAAATTACACAATTATATATAGTGGTTTGACATGGACATTTGTTACATGGGAAAAGCTTATGTTGAATATCTAGTTGATCTCTAATTGTTTTCTACTATTGTTATTCCCGTTGGAATGGGCCAATGATGTAAATCTTATGTTACACTGTTTCCAAGTATTCAGAAATTCCTTAATACTTGTCCCCTGCTAAATTTTGAGTATACCCTAAATTGTTGTAACCTCTCTCTTCAGAAAAAAGAAAAAAGCTGAAAGGCTGTGATTAGTATTTGGTGTATTTTATGTTTCATTTCATTAGCGATAAGTCTGGCTTGTGTGCAACACTTCAATTAGTTATTTCATCCATACTATAAGTATTACGTACACATCCTTTCACTATTTCGGAATTGTGTCCTTTTTGTCATATAGGTCTAAGAATTGACCAAGGTTTTAAACTGGCTGTGGGAACTAATCTCAGACCTTTATTAGTCCATGCAAATTCCTACACAGGCAAGTATGCAACTATAGAAAAAGAGGGTCATGGCAGAAAAGCTTGATAGCCAATTTACTGGTGGGTAGATGTTGGAGACTAGGGTCTGGATATAGAAAAGCGAGATTATTTGGGTCTGAAAAGAATGATAGCATCATAACTTATGTGTCATTGTAATCCTTTAAATCTTTCTTCACTGCATGCAACCTCTTGTTTGTTTTGGGACTGATTTCCCTTTCATCTCTCATTATATACTCAACAACCAGCTCACAACTGATTATGTGCCTCCCTTTTTAATTTTCATGAAAGGTTGTGCAGTGTTCTTTGAAATCCTACATCAGCCTTTGGTATGTTCTTGTGCATGGTTGTTTAGTAGAGCCTCATTAGAAGAATTATTGGGTTATTCCATTCTTTTCCTATTTTCTGGCCTTTTCTATGTATATGAGTGTTTATTTTGTTAATTAATTGATGAGCATGGTCTAATCTTATGACCTTTTAGGGATTTTTAGTGCTTCCCATCTTCATTCTCCTGTTTATTTCTGTTGTTGGTGGAATGTTGGCCTTTGTCACTTTGAATGTCTGTTATGTAAGCTAGTACCGCAGATAGGAGCCAATTTTTATCAGATCTATGTTGCATGGACACGGCAGAATTATCATGTCTGGCATGTCTGTCAAATAAGACATGTTTGACACAGAATTACAAATAACACAGAATTATCGTTTCTGACATGTGTGTCAAACATATGTTTGATACAACACTCTTCAGAAGAAAACTGTCCATGCTACTCATGTCTGTGTTCTACTTATATCTAGAAATCATACATGCTCAAGTTTTGAATTATTAGAGAAAAAGAAGGTGTTTGACTATTTCAGCTATAAGCAGTGGTGCCGATGATTGCAAAGTTAGGTCAAACTTCTGTTGTGTACTTTATCTAGAATGCATTAATATGAGAAATAATGAAGTCGGGTGATTATCCAAGAAAAAGAACTCAGGCCTTCATGACAATCTATGAAGATCTGCGCCTACCTTTAGGAGCATGGTTCACAGTCGCGGTCTCGGCCGCCGACTCGGCGGGCACTGAGACGGATCGGTCTCGGCGACTCGGATCGGTATCGGACGATACGCGCAAAACGCTACATAGAAACTCAAAAAATTCTGAAAAAATCACGACAAATCTTTTAAAAAATGTAGACATCTACATTCATGTATCACATGTCCAAAATATATCACCTGGCACACTAAATATAAAGCGAAAGAATAAATACACGCGTCGTCGGTATAAGCATATCAAAATACATGCACAATATAATAAATTGCACAAACTACATTCATAAATACATGCTAATGTAGTTATTTCCACATTGAATTGCAATGAGACACAAAATCAGCATCTCAGTCTCCTCTGAGTTGAGTCGACCGACTCGTGACTCGGACTCGTCTCGGAGCGGGCCGAGACGAATACGACTCGGCCGAGTCTTTGAACCGTGTTTAGGAGGACCGGAAGTTTCAGGCTGTTTTCTTAGAAGATTGGGTAACTGGGTTAGAAAGTAGGAGGCAGATTAATTGCCTTGCATTTGTTACATTATAATTATGATATGATATGTGCAATACATAGTACTCAATAAAAAGTAAATCACTTCCCAGTGAAAACCACATGCACCATGGCTCATGTTATGTCATCATGCCTTGGGTTCTTTAATCTATATCTAATAAAGGTAACAAGTCTTTTTTCTCTTAACACAAGAAAAGTATTTGTTGCAAATGAATGGGGACATTTATTTCCATAGTATTTGATTTATTTTACATGATATTCAGGTTCCTGTCTTTTATTCCAGGTTTTAGAAAAATAGATCCTGACCGTTGGGAGTTTGCCAATGACGAGTTTATAAGAGGTCAAAGACATCTCCTGAAAAATATTCATAGGCGCAAACCAATACACAGCCATTCGCTACACCACCAGGGTCAAGGCCCAGGACCATTAGGAGAATCTGAAAGGCAGGAGCTTGAGGAGGAGATTGAGAGACTGAAACGTGAGAAGGGCATGCTTATTGTGGAGCTACAGAAGCACACACAGAAGCAGTATGGAATGGAGCAGCAGATGCAGTCTCTGGAGGAGAGGGTGCTGAATGTAGAGCTGCGCCAAAAGAATATAATGGCTAATTTAACTCGCTTTATACAAAGACCGGGATTTCTATCCAACCTTGCATTGCCATCTGATCTTCACAGCAAGAAGAGGAGGTTGCCCAAAAATGATTTATTCTATGAGGACGCTAGCATGGAGGATAACAGGATTGTGGCTTTTCAGGGTATGACCAAAGAGAAATCTGACATTGCAACTGTGCCTATGCTCAACACCGAGGCATTTGAAAAGATGGAGTCGTCTTTAAATTCATTGGAAAACTTTTTTCATGAAGTGAGTCAAGCTTCTGGAGGAGACATGTGTTATGATTGTGCTGCTCTTTGCTTGCCTTCTTCTGTTGTTCTCACAGAGTTGCATGCATCATCAGGGGAGACTGAAGCAAATTTGCGATCACCATCTCCTATCTCTTCACCTTGTCTGGGAGATATCCATTCATCTCCAGAGCTGGCAGAATCTACTAGTCATGCAGAATCCCCTAGGCTTCCATTAACAGGGCTGCGCACAGAGTCACGCGGTAAGATGTCTGAGATAGATGTGAACTCTGAGCCCACTGCTCCTGATGTTCAACCAGCGAATGGAGCATCTGGTGCTGCTGCTGCTAATGTGCCCACTGGAGTAAACGATGTTTTCTGGGAGCAGTTCCTCACTGAAACCCCTGGCTCAACTGAGCCTCAGGAGGTTCGAACAGCGAGAAGAGAAGCAA
The DNA here is from genome assembly GCA_038442645.1 of Agave tequilana. NCBI lineage: Eukaryota > Viridiplantae > Streptophyta > Magnoliopsida > Asparagales > Asparagaceae > Agave > Agave tequilana. Next base: position 43,081 of record JAVJIF010008486.1, on the reverse strand, counting down.
ATGATAAAGAAATGAGGGTCGGCCGGAGAGATAAGGGAGTATTTGGGGGAACCGTAAAAATGTTGATAACTTTACTGAGAAGATGGGGCATCTTACTCCTGCAGAGAAAGCGTAATTGTGGATCTTGCTTTTCAGCTTCTAATTGGTTGACGATAGCTTTATGCGATAGTTGAGGTCTGACTAATTATATACTGTAAGATAAAGCTGTTCCTTGTTGCTTTTCCGTCTTTCTTGCTTGTATAATTTTCTGGACTGATCTGTTGTATAATGCCTAATCCATTAGTTTATAGATTCATAGATTCATAGTGTTTTTTAATGTTACCAAAGATTGATTCAATTCATTTGAGAGGTTTACTTGTTTCCATTCGTCCATGTGAAAATATATTCTATATCTTTTCTTCTGAAATTTTGTGAAATGTTAAACTACAGAATGTGTTTCTAATATATGATTCCCAGTTGGTGACCATTGACACTTTTGAATTAATCATTGATCTTCACATAACTCATTTAGATGGCTAATCTTTCTTTGTCCACTGCTTCACTGCAATTTTTTTTGGTTGACTATCTGAAGGAATGTTGTAGCTGTGGTGTGTTTTTTTTGTTCCTCTTTAGTTATCCCAGTTCTTTGAGTGATTATAACCTTTCGAAACATTATATACATATTATTATGCTTGGTTCCAGTTGGTAATGTGATTTACACATTTTTTCCCCTCAAAATTTGTTGATAGTATTTGCCGTCCCACCTCTGTTCTATATGGTAGTACGGCGTTAGCATGTTTATAGTTGTTTCTCTTGGCTGATAGTACAAATATGGTTATTTTGGAGATTAAACTCAAATACATAACCAATTGAATTGGATAAAAATGGAGTTCAATTCATACTTTTAGAGGGTGTCAGGAATGCTATTTTGATACTTTGGATAGTTTCTGAAAGCATGGATTTGGATGATATACCTGTATTCCAGTTAGAGGACATCACGTACCCATATTTGTCAAAAATACAGAATGCAGAATACAGAGATGGATTTGGATTTGTTTCTTTTAGGTTCAGCACGCAAACAGTTGTATCATCCAGACTTTTTTAGTAAAACATCTTTTCTATGATTTCTTCCAGTAATTCACTTCATGGTGCAAGGAAATTCTCTTGTCGGGGCTCTCCTTCTGTGTTGCATGGACTTTAGGAAGAGGGATTCAAATCATCTTTTTGTTTCTAGCTAGTTTATGTGCAATCAGATTTTCAAATTGTGGAGTATGCAAACTAGGAGTACTTGAAGAATTCTCGTTTTGATTCTTAATGTTCTGATATATAATATATTTATAGTTGGAGATGGATTCGGATTGTTTCAAAGAAACATTAGGTGGAGTTTATCAAAACATCCATGTTAGAGTCATCTGGTGCACTAGCAAGTGAATAATATTGTTCTCGTTGTTGGAAAATAATGTTTGCAGCTTTTATCATGCAAACATAACTAGCGACGATCTCCTTTTATGAACTGGAACAATGATTAGTTGTAGATTATCCTGTCCTTTTTGACTTCTCTCCAGCAATCATTCTTTCCTCCCAATCTCAGCCTTCAATTTAGGATGGGAGCCTTTTCAACACTTGATCTCAACTACCTCGCAGGCCAATCTCAATAAAAATTGTATGCACACATCCACAGACCGTTCAAGTTTCACATTACATCCCAATGGCCTTCTCTGCTTCTCACTTGTCCTCCCTCTCATTCCTCCTCCTCCTCCTCTCAACCACCACCGAAGCCCGGGCACTTCGCTCGACGAGCGGCACGGCAGCCCAGTTCCTCACCCCGCAGAATGTGGCGAGGGCAGAGCTCAGCCTGCCGCCTCTCCAGTAGAGCGGCAAGCTGGTGAAGTACGCCAAGTGGGATGCGAAACAAAGAGGGGAGACCGTTCTAGATTTCTGGGTGTTGTTAGAACTTGGAATGAGATTGGAATTGAGATTTGAAGGACATTAAGATTTTATGAACGGTGGGTGTTGAATCTGATGTTGCTTCTTGGTCATCAATTTGTCTGTTAAAATGCATGTCACAGAGCTAAGATTGGACTGAGCTCAGTAATTGGGGATGGTTTGATGATAAATTTTCTGCCCAAAACGGGCTGATCAATAAATGAGCTCAGTGCAAAGAAGTTGGGAGGCTAACAAGACATACACTTGGCTACTTCACTGAAGTTTTATCTGAAATTTCAAAGTATTCCTGGTACTTTGCACTCATTTCTTAGGGTCTTGAATGTTTGTTTATGTATTGGAGAGATCTCTTAAAAAAAATAAAAATAAAAAACTCTTGTAGTTGTTATAGTAGTGGATAGATATTTAGATATCTTTAATGTATTTATCGCTGTTTTAAAATTTTTTAGTTCTGAAGATGGTCTTTGAAGTGATCCTTTGAGGAAGGTAGTATATAAGATTTTTTGGAGTACTTCCAAGTTCCAAATCTCTCGAATCCTTTCTAAACAAGCGAAATAAACGATAACGTGGGCTCTTTGGAAGAACTTCAATGCAAACAAACTATCTTTAGTGTGGTATGAGAATTAATTACCCTTGAGTATATTAGGTGTTTTTTTTTTCTTTTTTCTTTTCTTTTTTTGAGTTTTAGGTATACTATTTACTCCTCAAATCTTTAATATTTTATACAGCCTTTTGAAAATTTCAGAATTTTTGTAAGAATGCTCAAAATGACTAAGATACTTTAATTCTTGATTCAAAACAAGGGGAATGGGTCTTTCTCCCTAAAATTTTAGGAGTAGAATTGTGGATATTTAAGCTATTATTGGAGATGATTGAAATATTTTAAATATTTTAAAGGATTATATAAAATATTAGCTAGTGGGAGAAGGTATCAAGAACAACAACTAAGCCATTTGTCCCAAGTATTTGGTGTAGGCTACATGAGCCAAAAGAGAATCACGCCGGATCGGACACATGGATCAGGTTTCTTCACTCATTCCTATTGAGCAATATGTCTTTACTAAGACCTTTAGCCTTTATATCTTGTTGTATTACCTCCATTCATGTTTTCTTCGGTCTCTCCTGCGCTCTTTTAACTTGCCCTAAATTGATACGCTTTACTCTGTGAACTGGCGCATCTGTAGGTCTACGTCGCATATGATCAGACCATTGTAGGCGGTTTTCTCTCATCTTCTCTTTTATAGAGGCTACACCTATTTTAGTACAAATATCCTCATTTCTCACCTTATCTCTCCGCGTGTTACCACACATCCAATGAAGCATACACATCTCTGCTCCACTTATCTTCTGGGCATGATATCTCTTTATAGCCTAACATTCTGTGCCATACAACAAAGCTGGCCTAATAGTAGTTCGATAAAACTTTCCCGTCAGTCATAACGGAATGTTACAATCACATAAAACTCCTGTTACGCTCCTCCACTTCAATCAGCCGGCTTAGATCCTATAGCTGACATCACTATCGATCTCTGCGCATTGAATTAGTGGGAGAAGGTATCAAAACAAAAAAAACGATCAAACAGACCAAGGACGATCAATTATCAGATCCAACGCACAATCATTCATAGAATCTAATCTCCATCCAAGCTCACACCCAACAACTCAACATACATTAGCAACATAAAACAATCACATAATTACAAATAAACCCAACCACCCCTCAGTGGCTCGCTCAATATGGCCTCTCGCCTGTGTAATTGCCAGGGGATCATACTCACAAACAATAAACGTATCACCGGAATCACACGCGACTTGTCTCGTCTCCTTCCACACCCTCTGCGTGTAGTGCCCACATGCCTTGTTGTGCAAGCGCAGGTTCTTGTTGTAATCTTATCTGTTTGGTTGTCGTAATTGACTGTAATTCGTAAGTTGTAATTGGTAAAGTCTTTTACATTTGTAAATGAGTTACATGCATGTAAGTTTTATGGTGTTTGGTTGGTAATATAAAGTTGTAAGTGGAAAAGTGTATTGTGCTTTACGGTGTTTGGTTGTCGTAATGTGTAAGTCGTAAGTGAAAAAGTTGATCACAAAATTAACTATTTGGTGATTTAAAAAGTTTTATTATTACAAATAAATATTAAAAATGTTAAATATTAAAAAATTTAATATTAACATAAAAAAATAATACAAATTTGCATGACCACAAAATTAACTGTAACTGGGCTGTAAGTGAGTGGTAATTGGGTTGCAAGTGAGGGGTAATTGGGTTGTGTAAGTCTTTTACGAATTACGATTCAAACAAACGCCGTAGTTGTAACTGGGTTGTAAGTCATTTACGAATTACGGACTTTTACGCGAAACAAACGGCCCTAGACAGACTTCTGCGGCCACCTATGAGAGTGCACCAATTCATACTCCCATTTTCTTATATAAAGTGAGAAAAAACGGAATTGAGAAAACTCATTTCTTATTTTGTTGTTTGCTTGGAATCAGAAGAGAAAAATGAGAAAAATCTCTTTTTTTTTTCTTCTTCTCTTTTCTTTCTACACTATTATTTTTTCACTTACTGATGCTACAGTTAATTTTGTGGTCATGTAAAGAGGGTAAATTTGGGCACCTCAAACTTTAAAATATCAGTTTTTCTATTTCATGATCGGTTTAGAGCACGAAAATATTGTTCATTGCATCTTGGAACGGAGATGGTATACAAAAGTTCATTGCATCTTGAAATTTTTATTGTAGATCTCGGTACAATTACCAGAGTTTTGTTGGTGCAATTACGGAGCTTTGATTGTAGGTATCCATGCAATTATTGGAGCTTTGATAAGTGCAACTATTGGGGAATTTTTTTTTTTATTTAAAAAAATCGCGCTCAAGGCTAAACTTTATACTTCCTCTTGTGCATAAAAATTAGCAATATCGATTTCTACATAGGTCCATAACTCCTGACTTAGTTCGAAAATCATTCTCATAAGATCATTTTCATACACGCATGTACATATATACCATGCGTGTACCCAATAACAACAAAAATTTATCTTATATTTTAGGATTACTTACATATTCGTTTTTTTTCATTCAACTTTATTAAGAGTGCCATGTTATCACGATGTCCTTCTTCTCTCTCTAGTCAAGTTCATCGACTTCCCTCTAGCTACCATAGTTTTATTATAAAAAACTGTTGATCTAAGTTTACAATTGAGAAGAAATAGAACAAACTTCTAGGACAAATAAAATGAGAAATGACTTATAATTCTTTTCTTATTTTTCAATTTTGGTTTCATGATCTTGTCTTAGAAAATTTAGTAAGTTGATTACATTGAAAACCTTAACAAATTATTGAAACCTCTCTCTCTCTCTCTCTTCTAAATTTATTATTTTGGTTCTTGCAAGATTTCCATTCAAATAACCATAAAACTGTAGTCTTTCTTTCTAACGGGCTATAAAAGAGTTGAATTCTCTTAAAAAATCCAAGAAAAATAGATGAAATTTAAACTTCATGACGCAAAAAAAAATCATAACTTTTATTCAATTGTCTCGTTAGGAACTTTTGAGAATACACAATCAACTCACGGGGACAAATCAAATATAAGGATCTCTCATTAGAGTTTTGAATTTTATAAATAGAATAAGGGCGTTGGAAAAAAGAAAAAGAAGAAAAGAAAAAAGAAAAAGAAAGGAGAACAATATATTTTTGAACAATTTAAAATGGTAAATAAGTCTTTTTTTTTTGTTCAAAACTAAACACAGTTAACTAATCATCGACTTTTAGACCTACTAATAAAACATTAAGGGTGCTTAATAATGAATTATAAAATAAAAAAGGCTTTTTGTAGTTTAGTGATTAGTTCTGAGTGATTGTTTGAAATTAAGCCTAATTATACTCCTATCATTTTTCCATCCATTATAATACATGCACAAAATAAGCAACTCAAAATCGGGTACTGTTCATGTGTGTGAGCCACACACACATAATATAAGAGAGTCAATCCCGCGTTGACACGTGAGAGTGGTCATCTTATAATATTATAAGAAGTCTACTTTAAAACTTTGTCCCCCTGAAACCCGACATCTCATTCACGTGTTAATGCGAAATTGACCCTCTTATAATATGTGTGTGTGGCTCAAATACATAAGCCGAATCCCTTAAATTCTAGCTTCTGCTCTGAAGCTTATCATGCAAACATACTACGGGTCTGTTTGGTTGTCGTAATTGGCCGTAATTCGTAAGTTGTAATTGGTAAAATTTTTTACAATTGTAAAAGAGTTACATGCATGTAAGCTTTATAGTGTTTGGTTGGTAATATAAAGTTGTAAGTGGAAAAGTGTATTGTACTTTACGGTATTTGGTTGTCGTAATGTGTAAGTCGTAAGTGAAAAAGTTGATCACAAAATTAACTATTTGGTGATTTAAAAAGTTTTAATATTGCAAATAAATATTAACAATGCTAAATATTAAAAAAATTTAATATTAACACAAAAAAATAATACAAATTTGCATGACCACAAAATTAACTGTAACTGGGCTATAAGTGAGTGGTAATTGGGTTGCAAGTGAGGGGTAATTGGGTTGTGTAAGTCTTTTACGAATTACGGTCCAAACAAACGCCGTAGTTGTAACTGGGTTGTAAGTCATTTACGAATTACGGACTTTTACGCGAAACAAACGGCCCTACGCCTAGTTAGTTTTTGTTGAAGAAATCTGTTTCATTAATTAATTAAAACAGTGATTTGTTGCATGTTTATAGGTCTCCAGACTCTCCGCTCCTCTAACAATCGTTCCTTCATCTCAAACGCCAATTTTAGAGCCTTTGAAATTAGCAAACGATCTCAACTATCTAACAAACCAATTCCCATATAAATGTCATGCAATATCTCCGTTCCCTTTCATTCTCTCATGTTCCAATCTGAAGACAACACAATCTATTTCAAATTCAATGGCCTTCTCCAATTCCCTCCAAATCTTCTTCTCCCTCCTCCTCCTCCTCTCGCTCCACATTGAAGCTAGAACATTTTCACCAAGCTCGTCATCCAATCTTAAAGTTAGGCCAAGGGCACCGAGACCGACAATCAAAACTCCGGTAATTGCATCGAAACGAAAAACCAAAGCTCCAGTAGCTGCAGTAACCGAAGCTCCAGTAGTTGCACTAACCATAGCTCCAGTAATTGCTCCGATACCTGCAACCAAATCTCCGGAAAATCTACCAACCATAGCTTCACTAATCGCACCGATACCTACAATCAAAGCTCCTGAAATTCTGCCAACCAAAGCTTCGATTGCACCAGACACGACAAGCTTGATAGCCCAGTTTCTCAGCCCACATAACGCGTTGCGGGCAAAACTTGGACTACCTCTTCTGCAGTGGAGCAGCCAGCTTGCCAGGGATGCCAAGCTGTACGCGATGGAAAGAAAGGGAGACTGTGCATTGGTGCACTCTCACAGCGGGCGCGGGGAGAACCTCTTCTGGGGGTCAGGGAAGCAGTGGGAGATTGCAGACGCGGTCGGGCGGTGGGTGGCCGAAAACTCTGCCTACGACTACGAGAAGAACGCGTGCCTGCACAACAAGGCGTGCGGGCACTACACGCAGATGGTGTGGAAGGAGACGAAGCGAGTCGGTGTGCGAAAACGGCGTGTGATTCCGGCGATATGTTCATTGTCTGTCAGTATGATCCTCCTGGCAATTACAACGGCGAGAGGCCATATTGAGCGACCCACCGCGGGGTTGGATTGATTTGTGATTATGTGATTGTTCTGTGTTGCTAATGTACATGTTGAGTTGCTGAATGTGAGCTTGGAATGGAGATTATGTTTTATCAAATGGTTATGTGTTGGATCTCATACTTGATCTTTCTAGCTCAAGAATTTTAGAGTTTTAGTGGTCTGAAGGCTAAGACTATTTTGCGTCAAAACTAGCCGATCAGGACCAGTTGTTAGGTTTTAAAGCAAAATAAGAAAAGAAAAGAAATAAAGGAAAGTACATAATTTTGAAAAGAGAAGTGTAAATAACACCAACTTATAACTTAACTGAAAGGTAGAATAGTTACATTTTTGGGTTTTTAGAGATTAGTCCCTCAAATCATGTCAAATTTGAAAAAAGATCTCAAATCAAGTGGATTTGCACACAAGATTCCCCAAATCCCTTAAATTACTTAAAGCAGTTTTTTTAATCACTTGCTATTACTAAATTAACTCATGTCTAGTTAAAAGTCTAGACATGAGTTAACCTTCCCCTCCTCGCACACGCGCACCCCTCCCACCACTCTCTCACACCTTCTCCCTCTTTCTTCCTCTCCCCAGTTCCCATCGCCCCCCCCCCCACCCCCCCCCCCCCCCCCCCCCCCCCCCCCCCCCCAACCCCCCCCCCCCCCCCCCCCCCCCCCCCCCCCCCCCCCAAAGTTAAAGTCTAGACATGAGTTAACCTTCCCCTCCTCGCACACGCGCACCCCTCCCACCACTCTCTCACACCTTCTCCGTCTTTCTTCCTCTCCCCAGTTCCACCCCCACCCCCCCCCCCCAACCCCCCCACAATTCCCTCTTTCACTATCACTTAAAAAGTTTGGACTCATTTTAAATGAGTTTTTGTTTAGAAGAAAACAGTTAAAAGAATGAAAAGAAAGAGAGAAGAGAATATTTCATTAGTTTAAACAAATATTCATTTTTGTCGAGTCAAATTAACTAAAGGGATTATTTCAAATAACTTATATGATTTAAGGAACTTATGCGCAAATGATATGATTTAAATGACTTTTTTTTAAATTTAAGATAATTTAAGGGACTAATATATAGGTCACCTAGAGAGGGGGTGAATAGGTGACAAGCTAATCAAATGCAAACCTAATGTGGAATTAAAAATCAGTTAAGAAAATAAAAACTATTATGCAAACACACAAAGTATAAGCAAAGAGTGTGGCCGAATTTCTGGTGAAGGGTACTGAACTATCTCCTCGAGATTCCTCTAAATTAAGAGTTGAGGTGCCTCTATGGCTCTATTGGTTAAATACAAGTGTGAGCAAACAACCCCAAGCATGTAAATATATGAAGCACAAGAAAATATCAAGCATATAATAAATATAAACAATAAGAGCATACACGATATAAAACACAAGTGAGAGAGATAAGCAATCGTAAATACGAGAGATTTGTTTCGAGCTTCGAGCACACTTACTCTACGTCCCTGCCTTCACCATTATGAAGGATTTTCACTATAACGATATTACAAGATCACTCGGTGTCGCAATACCTACAATGAACTCCCTCAAGAACTCTTGGATTCACAAGTCCCTCACTTGTTCCCGCAAGAACAACACACATATGCATACTAGCTTGCCGAGGCCACACGTCTACACCAAGCTCCCACAAGAACTCTGTTGGCCCAAAGGCCTTCCACTCTAGTTTTGATGATGATTAACTCATATAGTTATGTTTACTAATAATCTTATGATTTTAGTTTCAGATCATTAAGCAAGATATTAGTTGGTGATTGCTTCAAAAAGAGGAGTTTGGAAGCCTTCACATGGTGATTCCGGTGCCCGAGCTTCAAGATCACTCATTTGCACTCGGTGGATCACGTTTGGGATCAAGTCGACTTGAAGATGGAAGATCGTCAAGAAGACTTAGGTATCCTAGTTTAGTTTAGTGTGTTTTAGATCCATTTGTAAAGATATGAATAGTTGATATGCTCAAGTGCACAACACACACAAGTTTTATGTTTTGAATTTGGTTTTCATGAATAGATTGATCAAAACAAGTTTACTTTGTTTTTATGTATATTAGATGTGCTCTATATACATACATACTTACATGACTTATACAAACTTATTTTGACTATCCTATTCATGTATAGAAAAATCCAAGTTTGATAAAAATACATGTTTTGTTTTTGGTAAAAATGATAAGACACAAAAATAGTTCATATTGATTGATATTTGAGCTAAACTTTTTATCACATGTTTATATATCAATGCAAAATGATAAAACTATTTTTGGGTATTTTTACAAGAGATAAAAGAATTTTTAGAAATATTTTAACTTATATTTTTCTGCCCAGAACAGTGGCTGACAGGCCAGGTCGGCCGACCGCACGGGTCGACCGCACCTAAGGCCGGTCGACCCATGAGGTCGACCGACGTGCACAAGCTTGTGCACGTTTGGCAGCCACAGGGACGGTCGGCCGGGCGGCCGACCGGACCAGAGAGCTCTGCTCTCTGTTTATTTCGGTCGGCCGGGCGGTCGACCGAGTTGGCCCAACGGTCATATTTCTGACCGTTGGCGGTCGGCCGGCCGGCCGACCGCTAGCCTGTCAGGCTGCCAGATCAGCCTAACGGCTAGTTTCTGTTTTGGCCTATATAAACCCCATTTCTTTGGGATTTTGAAAAAGGTTTTTACAAGAGAAAAATTACAGTTTCCCCAGAGTTTAAAACAAGTTTTCAAAAGTGTTTTTGGTATTTGTATCCCTCTTCGGTAGAGGTGTTGGTTGTTGTTGTTTGGCTACGGGCCTACCCCTCGATTGTGAGGTGGTGTTTGAGAGAGGAGTTCGGTACTCCCTTTGTTGTAACAAATTCTCTTCGGTAGAGGTTCCCTCGGTGGGAGATAGTGGATTGGAAATCCTTCACGGTGGTGAAGGCGGGGATGTAGAGCTAGGGGCTCAACCTCGAAACATATCTTGTTGTTAGCGTTTGATCCACTTGTCTCTCTAACTCTCTCTTTTATTTGTGCAAATCATCATTCTTCATTCATATCATTCATTGCTTGTGTTGTGTATTGCATATTTCATATTGCTATATCTTGTGTATGCTTGGTTGTTTGTGTGTGCCTCACTTATACTTAACCACAAGAGCTTTACATAGCACCTCAACCCATTCAAGGGAATCAAGAGGAGTTAGTCCAGAGCCCTTCACGGGGAATTCGGCTACACTTGTTGGTTGTATTAAGTGTGATTGTAAAATTATTTTAAGCTTCCGCATTTAGAGCATTTAGTTTCTAGATTAGCATTTACACCTATTCACCCCCCTCTAGGTGTGCTTTCAATTGGTATCAGAGCCTACGCTCCTGATACTTAGGCTTAACATCCTAGGAGTGAGATCCATTTGTTTGCTAATCTATTATTTGCATTTGCTTGTTTGCACACTCATATAGTTTACCATGGACTTCATGACCCCACCTAGTTTTGACCCTTCCAACATTATTGTTTGGAAGTATAGGATGTTCATGTACCTACAAGCCCTAGGTTACAAGGTTCACCTTGCCATTACCAAGGAATCCTTCCTTAGTGATAGCAAGCATATAGGGGCCAATGCACAAGCCCTTGAGGCCATTAGAAGCACGCTTTCAAAAGAATATCTTATGCATGTTTCTAATCTTGATTCCGCCTATGCAGTGTGGAACAAGTTGACAACCGCCACCACCTCCGAGCGTCAATTGCAAATCCAACCGGAGGAGTCTAGTGGAGAATCCGACTCACAATGCTTGATGGTCCAAGGGAATGACTCCCTTGAGGTACTTTTGGAACCCCACTTAGACTGTGATGATGCTAGTTCTTCATGTGATGAGAATATTGATCCCCATATTTTGAATGAAGAACTATCTATTGTTTGTGAAAAACTTATTGAAAAATATAGTGTTTTGAAAAAGAAAAGTCTAGGCATTAACAATGACAATAAAAATTTGATTGCTAGACTTGATATTGTTTTGCAAGAGAAAGAGGAGATTGCTAATGAGAGGGATTCATTAAAATCTCAACTTGATCTTGCACTTAAAGAAAATGAGTTTTTAAAATCTAAAAATGATTGTGAAACTCTTTTGAAGAAAAATGAAAAATTGTCTTCAAAAGTTGATTTTGTTTTAAAAGAAAATAATTCTTTAAAAAGAGAAATTGATTTTATTTCAAAAGAATTAGAAATTTGTTTAAATAAAAATAAATCTTTGAAAAATGATATTGTTTCTCATGTTTGCCATGCTAGGGTAGTTTCACCTAGATCACCCATTGCATGCTCTACTTCTTCTTTGATTAAAAATGATATAAGTGTTTTAAAGAAGAGTATTGATTGTTTGGGCTCCACTTTGAGCCAATGTGTTGTGGGCCATACACGTTTGGAATCTTTGTTTCAAAAGAAATAAATTCCATCTATGCATGCACACCATACACGGCATACACATGCTCCGCACGCACACACCCATTCCACTATGTATGCTCAGTGTACACTTGTACACATTGTGGACGTATGGGCCACCTTGCTAAATTTTGCTATGATAGAATACATGTTGAGAATTTAGCAAATAAATTTGTTTGGGTTAGAGAAGGTACTAACCCTCATGGACCCAATAAGATATGGGTACCAAAGACCACCCCTATTGTTTATGATGTAGGTGTGGGCTCTCACATGACGTGAGAGTAGCCGTACCTTGGAGTGGATGCGTTCCGAGCTTCATGGAAATCATTTGGATGCATCACTTTCAAGGGATGTTTGGTGAGAGGACCACCATGTTTTGGAGACTTGAAAAGTTGCCTTCTAGGTTTTGGTAACGATTCCTAACTCCTTATTTATGTTTACATGCTTTTCATATTCATTGTTTATAGCATGTTTTATTGTTTGTAGATTATTATGATAATGCCATGATTATTAGGCTCATGATGTACATGTATAGTATTTGAGACACCCATGTTTAATATGGATCATATTTTTGTGTTCTCACCATTATTTAGCTATCATGTTAATCATAGCTCTAATAACATGTGGATTTGCATAATAATCGCGTTTTTGTTTATCATGATGATTTTTGTCTTGTTTTATACTTCATACTTTGAATATATGTTTAAATGTTAGTTTTCATTAAGACTAGGATTTATATTTGTGCATATAGTGGGCCACAAATAAATCTATATATGTTTGAGCTTGAATGCTTATTTGTTCTCATTAGATGTGCTAGTATAGTCTAGTTTTGATGATCCATACATTTTAAACTTGTATTCCTATTTTTGGATTTATTTTATGATTATGTGTTTTCATTTCATGTATATGTCTATTTTGCCAAACTTTAAGATATACATGTATACCCTTTGAGTCATTTGCCTTTCATGCAAATCTATATATATTGACTCAATTATGTTTAGAGATATGTATGTATACTTATTGTGTTGACAATTCATACATATACCTTGAAATGAAATTTGTTTTGGTGAAAATTTATTTTTTTCTTGATTTCATGTTTATTTGTTTAACTTCATGTATATGTCTATTTTATCCAAATTATTATTATACATATACATCCTTTTTGAGCCACGTGCCTTCATGCATATATTTTAGTGGACTCGTTGTGTTTGGATATGTATGTATACTTTAATTTGTATAGGACATACATATACCTTGAAGATTAAATAATTTTGATGATTTTCATTGTTTCAAGGAATTTTGAGCTTAATTGGAAATTTCATAATGTCATGTCACACATTACTTGTACACTCACCATTTTTTAAATATTTCTCATGAGTATGTTTTCATGAGCATGTATGGACTTTATTGAATATTGAGTGTTTTTAAGTGCTATGTGATTTACATGTGTTTTATGAAAATTATTTTTAGTTTATTCCTTACTTGAAGGATTTCGTACTAGTTAACACGATTCCCATTTAACTAGTTCGTATTCTTCTTATGGTAGAGATTTTCAAACGTACTCTATTTTCAAACCTATTTTTGAAAACCCCTACCTTTATGGGAGGTTGGATGGGAGATCATGTTCATGTATGCTTTAAAATGAAAATCATTTAAAACTTGAACCTTGATTGGGTGGTAGTTATATGATGTATACACTTGATCATTATTGTTGTTTCAATTGGTATCATTGGACTCTTTCAATTGGTATCAATTTTGACCTTTCTTCATATCAATTTTGACCTTTCTTCATATATGTTTGTATGTATGTATGCTTTCAATTCCAAGAATATCAATTTCAATTGGTATCTATTTTCCATACATATATATGTTTGTGTTTATGCTAAGCTTGAGCTTCAATTTTGTTTCAATTGATTACTTTTAAATTGGTATCAAGCCTACGCATTGTTTTAGTTTGTATTTCATAAAGGGAAAAATTTGACTTTCATATTTCAATTGGTATTTGATTCCCACTCCCTTACTTTATGATATCAAAATTGTTTATATGGCTTAAAAGAAAAATACTATCTTTTGATATCAAGATGTTCATTTGAATATGTTTTAAAAATTGGTATCTCAAAATTTTGTTTTAAAAAAAAATAAATACAAAAGTTTTGATTTGTATTGACTATATGCAAGGAGAGCTTAACATCTCTTCTACATATAGATTCATGTTGAGTGTATCTTGTATTGAGGAGCTTGACATCTCTTCTTTATGTGGTACACGTATGTAAGGGGAGCTTCACATCTCCTCTTATGCATTACATAATATGCGTTATGTGAATTGGGGCTTGTCATCCATTCTTCATGTAATGCATATGTGTAGGGAAGTTAACTTAGCGTCTTCCTCTTCATGAATGTATATAGCATATAATATTTATTGATCTATGTTTACTTTCAATTGGTATCAAGATGCTTCATTGACATATTTTCAATTGATATCTTAATTGATTGTCACCCCTATTTGGTTTTGTTTTTGTTTTAGACAAAAAGGGGGAGAAAAATGTATTGATTTAGTTTTGCATTTAACCCTTTATTGATGAATTATTCTTTGTATTAAAAAGGGTGAGAAAATTTTGTTTTGTTTTGATTGTTTACCCCTTTGTTGATGATTGACAAAAAGGGGGAGAAAGATTTTGAGTTTATAAGATTTATATATGCATAGTTATGTTTTAGCATATATTAAGTTTAATTTAGTTTAATTTAATTAGTATCTAGAGCATGTTGTGTTTTTGAACATTTCATTTGGTATCTAGAACCTTTTATTGTTTATGCATATCTATGCATTCATGTTTAATATTCATTGCATATTATGTTTATTTGTTTATGCATGAGTTAAGGGGAGCTTCTTTGATGCTTAACTTTAATCCATGCATATATAACTCCATGAGTTTTGTCATCATCAAAAAGGGGGAGATTGTTGGCCCAAAGGCCTTCCACTCTAGTTTTGATAATGATTAACTCATGTAGTTATGTTTACTAATAATCTTGTGATTTTAGTTTCAGATCATTAAGCAAGATATTAGTTGGTGATTGCTTCAAAAAGAGGAGTTTGGAAGCCTTCACATGGTGATTCCGGTGCCCGAGCTTCAAGATCACTCATTTGCACTCTGTGGATCACGTTTGGGATCAAGTCGACTTGAAGATGGAAGATCGTCAAGAAGACTTAGGTATCCTATGTTAGTTTAGTGTGTTTTAGATCCATTTGTAAAGATATGAATAGTTGATATGCTCAAGTGCACAACACACACAAGTTTTATGTTTTGAATATGGTTTTCATGAATAGATTGATCAAAACAAGTTTACTTTATTTTTATGTATATTAGATGTGCTCTATATACATACATGCTTACATGACTTATACAAACTTATTTTGACTATCCTATTCATGTATAGAAAAATTCAAGTCTGATAAAAATACATGTTTGGTTTTTGGTAAAAATGATAAGACACAAAAATAGTTCATATTGATTGATATTTGAGCTAAACTTTTTATCACATGTTTATATATCAATGCAAAATGATAAAACTATTTTTGGGTATTTTTACAAGAGATAAAAGAATTTTTAGAAATATTTTAACTTATGTTTTTCTGCCCAGAACAGTGGCTGACAGGCCAGGTCGGCCGACCGCACGGGTCGACCGCACCTAAGGCCGGTCGACTCATGCGGTCGACCGACGTGCACAAGCTTGTGCACGTTTGGCAGCCACAAGGACGGTCGACCGGGCGGCCTACCGGACCAGAGAGCTCTGCTCTCTGTTTATTTCGGTCGACCGGCGGTCGACCGAGTTGGCCCAACGGTCATATTTCTGACCGTTGGCGGTCGGCCGGCCGGCCGACCGCTAGCCTGTCATAGCCTGTCAGGCTGCCAGATCAGCCTAACGGCTAGTTTCTGTTTTGGCTTATATAACCCCATTTCTTTGGGATTTTGAAAAAGGTTTTTACAAGAGAAAATTTACAGTTTCCCCAGAGTTTAATACAAGTTTTCAAAAGTGTTTTTGGTGTTTGTATCCCTCTTCGGTAGAGGTGTTGGTTGTTGTTGTTTGGCTACGGGCCTACCCCTCGGTTGTGAGGTGGTGTTTGAGAGAGGAGTTCGGTACTCCCTTTATTGTAACAAATCCTTTTCGGTAGAGGTTCCCTCGGTGGGAGATAGTGGATTGGAAATCCTTCACGGTGGTGAAGGCGGGGATGTAGAGCTAGGGGCTCGAACCTCGAAACATATCTTGTTGTTAGCGTTTGATCCACTTATCTCTCTAACTCTCTCTCTCTCTCTTTTATTTGTGCAAAGCATCATTCTTCATTCATATCATTCATTGCTTGTGTTGTGCCTTGCATATTTCATATTGCTATAACTTATGTATGCTTGTTGTTTGTGTGTGCCTCACTTATACTTAACCATAAGAGCTTCACATAGCACCTCAACCCATTCAAGGGGAATCAAGAGGAGTTAGTCCAGAGCCCTTCACGGGGAATTCGGCTACACTTGTTGGTTGTATTAAGTGTGATTGCAAAATTGTTTTAAGCTTCCGCATTTAGAGCATTTAGTTTCTAGATTAGCATTTACACCTATTCACCCCCCCTCTAGGTGTGCTTTCAAACTCGTCACAACACGAACCCACAAGTTCGCTTCCTCAAATTCAAAGATGAACTCTTGGTGATCTCTACACTTTGATCACCAAAAATAACTCTCGCAATAAGTATCCTATAGGATGAAAATAGCAATGGAAACTTAAGTTTGTGTGAGAAAACAAGGTAGATTGAGTGGTGGAAGACTCAAGAAATCTCTTTTGCAAACTCTCTTTAAAAACTTTCCTTTTGATATGGAAGTTTTAACCTAAAACAAGTGGAAAAAAATCTAAGAGAGATGAGAAAAACTGGCTCTAAAATTTCTCCAAAATCTTATATAAAACTAGCCAAAATAGCCCTATTTTATAAAGCTATAAAAACTGGCCGTTGGGGCAAATCCCCAAGGCAGATGACCTGTCGGTCGACCGGCCAACGGTTATTTTTATGATCGTTGGGTTACCGGTCGACCGCACCCAGGTCTTAACCTGTAGGTCGACCGAGGCAAGAACCAGATAGAAAAGCTCTCTGGCCAATCGACCGGGGCCAGATCCAGAGAGTGAACTTGCTGGATCGGTCGATCGCCCGGTCAACCGGCCCTCAAGCCAAGGTTGTGTTCACATTTTGTGCACATCAGTTGATCGCTCGGTCGATCACTTGGTCAACTGGTCGGTTGACCGCCAGAAGGCCAGGTTAGGGATAATTAGGGATTCATTAAATACATTAACTTCTAACAACGTGAGCAATATCGGGTCTAGTGCAATTTATTAAATACATTAAACTTTCGATAATCTGAGAATACTCCAACTGGCGTACTCCAGTTCCTGTATTCTTACGAAGGTGGATGTGTGGGAGAAAAGAATTTGTATTCTCCTTTATCCCAAGATCCTTGAATCTTTCTATCATCTTATCCACGTAGTGAGATTGAGATAGACTGATTCTATCTGGTGTTCTTGTGATTTTATTTCTAAAATTATATCAGCAACCCAGATCCTTCATGTTAAAATTGTTAGATAACATTCTTTTAGTAGACTTAGTAATTTCAATATTAGTCCCAAGTATCAACATGTCATCTACATAAAGACAAATAATGATACATGCATTTTCAACTGTTTTAGTGTAAACACACTTATCACATTCAATGATAGTGAATCCATCTTTGATCATGACACTATCAAATTTCTCATGCCATTGTTTTGGAACCTGCTTTAGACCGTATAAGAATTTTACCAATTTACACACTTTGTGTTCTTGGCCCTTGACTATAAATCCTTCAGGTTGCTCCATATATATTTCTTCATTTAATTTGCCGTTTAAGAATGCAGTCTTGACATCCATTTGATGGATATCTAAGTTATGCAATACAATAATTGTAATTAACATCCGAATGAAGGTTATCCTTGTTACTGGTGAATAAGTATTGAAGTAGTCAAGTTCTTCTTTTGTCGATAACCCTTGGCTACTAATCTAACTTTGTACTTATCGATAGATCTATCGTCGGTTTTAATTTTCTTTTGAAATCCACTTACTCCAAATTGGTTTACTGCTAGGAGGCAAGTTTGCCAATTCCTAAGTATGATTACTTAATATGGATTTTATTTCACTATTTATAGGTTCTTTCCACATTTGAGCTTCTGGGGTAGATATAACCTTTTTAAATGTTTGAGGCTCGCTTTCAATAACATATGCTATGAAATCTGAATCAAAAGATTTTAAGATTCTAGATCTCTGACCGCTTTTTTGGTTCAATTTTCGCATTAACAATCGGTTCCTTGGGGTTTCATCTCCGAATGCCACCTCATGTGTTCTTTTCACATAAGTCTTTTCAGTTTCACGTTTGAATGGAAAGATGTCTTCAAAGAATACAACATCTCTATATTCGATAATCATGTTTACATGAATATCTGATATTTCTAATTTATGAACCAGAAATCTATAGGCAGTATTATTCAAGGCATATCTTATGAATATGCAGTCCATAGTCTTACTCCCAACTTAGTCTTTTTAGGAAATAGTGCTAGTACCTTTGCAAGGCACCTCCACATTTTGAGGTAATGTAGGAAGGTGTCCTTCCATGTCATTACTCAAATGGTATAAGACTAAGTTTTCTTGTGGGGTACTCTGTTTAGAATATAATTTGTAGTTAGTAAAGCTTCCCCCCACAAGTTCTGCGGAGCTCCAGAACTTACGAGCATGAAGTGATCATCTCCTTCAAAGTTCTGTTCTTCCGTTCAGCAATTCCATTCTACTAAGGAGTATATGGTGCTATAGTTTGATGAATTATATAAAATTTAGCACATAACTCACTAAAATTATTTGATTCATATTCTCCGCCTCGATCGGATTTTAGAATCTTGCTATTCCTGTTGAGTTGATTCTTAACTTCGGCTTTATATGTTATAAACATATTCAACTGTTTAGAAGTTACACATAACAGTATCTTATACAGTCATCAATAAAAGTAATAAAATATTTTTCCGCCTCTAGTTGGAGTAAACTTCAAGTCACACAAATCGCTATGAATTAACTCTAAAGGTTCTATATTTCGATCAATTGAGTAAAATGAATTTTTCGCGAACTTGGCCTCAACTCAAATCTCACACTTGCGAATTTCTTCCAAGTTGAGTTTAGGAATATATCCTAAATTAGACAAGTTTTTTAAAAACTTATAATTTACATGCCCTAATCTAGCATGCCATAAAATAGGAGACTCAAGCAAATAAACAAAAGATTTTTCTTTATTTGTAAGCTTAGGGTACAAATACACGGATTTTTTGTCCATAACTACAACATTGGCTTAAAAAGGCCATCAATAAGATAACCCTTACCCACATACATTCCACCCTTAGTAAGTACAAATTTATCTGATTCAAAAACTATTCTAAATTTTTTCTTACTAAGTATTGATCCAGAGATCAGATTCTTGCGGATATCTGGAACATGTAGCACATCGTTCAGAGTAACCTCTTTCCCAGATGTCCACTTCAGGATGGCCTTTCATTTTTCCTCAACCTTGATACGGCTGAGTTTCTTATGAAGAGTTGCTCATCTTACTCTAGTTTTATATTCAGAGAATAATAATTTCTCAGAGCAGATGTGCCGAGTAGCCCTAGTGTCTACCCACCATCTTTATTGTTAGTCGTCAGATTCACTTCTGACACCACAGCTGAAAGGCTTGGCGACGCATGGTCGGTCACGTTTGCCTGTGGATGGTTCTTCTTGTTCTTTTTAAGACGGCTGTGACATTCATTCGCCTTATGTCCCTCTTTGTTGCAGATGTAGCAAGTTCTCCTGAAGCGCATGTTCTTGCCTTCTTGGACCTTACCTTTGTACCCTTGGGCAGTCTTCTTCCGCTTTAAGCCTTTGGAAGTAGACACTTTCCCCTTTTGAGTCTTCGATCATATTGGCCTTGGCTTCATAGGAGTTCTTATTGCTCCTTTTCTCGGACTTTCAGTCATCCTCCTCAATTTGAAGCCTCACAATAAGATCTTCCAACTTCAGCTCCTTGCGCTTGTGCTTTAGGTAGCTCTTGAAATCTCTCCACGCAGATGAAAGTTTCTCCACAATAGTAGCAACCTGAAAAGTTTCAGGTAAATTCATACCTTCAGCCTCTATCTCATGCAAGATGAGTTGGAACTCTTTGTTTGGTGGGAAAATTGAAGGGTGTGTAAATTCTTTATTTGATTGTAAAGAAAATTGCAATAGATCAATAACCCGATTACAAGAGAGGGAAGATATTTAAGCTCAAATCTCCCCTTTGTTTAGCGCTAGGTTCTTGATGTGGCGATGGAAAGTAAATCTTATTTTCCGTTGATCGGGTGAATGTCAAGACCTTTTAGGAATCTTCTCTTTCGATGGTCGATGAAATAACACAGCTTCTGTCCAACAAGAATCTCAAAGAGACCGTAGGTAAAAATAAACTTGTACGCAGCAAGTTGTTAGAAGAGTTGAACTTTCCTTTTCTTTTTGCTGGAGATCTTGGCCCTTCTACGGCTTACAACCGAAGTTCTTCTAACCAGATCTTTTTTGGCCCCTCTTCTATAGCAACTGGGCTATTTATAGAGGTTTTAGGGTAAAAGTGTGAAAAACACCTAGAGGGGGGGTGAATAGGTGTAAGTGCTAATCTAAGAAACTAAATGCAAACTAAGTGCGCTAAGTGCGGAAGCTAATGCAAATTATGCACAAAACTAATACAATACAACAAGTGTAGCCGAATTCCCCTTGCGAGGCTCTGGACTAACTCCCCTTGATTCCCCTTGAAATGGGTTGAGGCGCTATGTGAAGCTCTTGTTGGATGAGTACAAGTTAGGCACACACACAAGCAATCCAAGCAATATGAAATATGTGCACACACAATCAAGCCAAGCAATCAAGGATAAATTACAATATGAAAGATGCAAGGCAACACAAGCAATGTATATAATGAATGCTATGAAAGTATGATGCTTGTATGAAATGATGCTTTGCACAAATGTAAAGAGAGAGTTAGAGAGACAATGGATCAAAACGCAAACACCAAGATTTGTTTCGAGGTTCGAGCACCTTGCTCTACATCCCCGCCTACACCACCGTGTAGGATTTCCACTATCTCAACTCCCACCAAGGGAACCTCTACCAAAGAGGATTTCTTACAACTCTAGGAGTACCGAACTCCTCTCTCAAACAATAACCTCCACCGAGGCCCAACAACCAACACAACAACAACAACCACCTCTACCGAAGAGGTTTACAACCAAACTCAATCACCTCTACCGAAGAGGGATCCAAACCAACAACCCAATACAACAATCTCCACCTCTACCAAAGAGGGAGCAACTCAAGAAATCAAGGGTTTACAACAAGTGGTATATTTCAACCACAAACCTCTTTCCTTTTTCTTTTTCCACAAAAACAAGATCCTAAATAGTTTAGGATAGAAGATATAGCTCAAGTGTGGAATCAAAGTGTTTTTGGAAACAAGCAACAAAGAAAAACTACTTGGGAAATCTCTTGTATATGATAGAAAATGAAATACCAAATCACAATCCCAAAACCTAGTTTTCTTTGATTTTTCAAAAACCCAAACAATAAAGATGAGAAGTTTTAAAGCCCCAAAAACTCTTTTTAAAACTCTTTTAAAACACTTCAGAAAACTGGAAATTTTTCTCTTAGAAAACTTGGCCAAAATCCCCAAAGAGATGGTGTTTATATAGCCCCTATACAAAACTAGCCGTTAGGCTGAGTTGGCAGTCTGACAGACTGCCGGTCGACCGGTCCGGTCGACCGCCAACGATCAAAAATGTGACCGTTGGGCAAAAGCGGTCGACCGGCCCGTCGACCGAAACATCCTGAGAGCAGAACTCTCATCTCGGTCGACCGGCCCGGTCGACCGTCCTAGAGACTCCAAAACGTGCACAGACTTGTGCACGTCGGTCGACCGTCCCGGTCGACCGGCCTATGGTGCGGTCGACCGGTCCGGTCGACCGACTTGGCCTGTCAGCCAGTCCTCAGTTCTGCACAGATACGGGATTTGAAAATAGGTCTTTTCACTCAATAAAATCCCATAAATTCACAGTAAATCTAAAAAATAGTTTTAATCACAATAAAAACTGTTTTTCTAAAAATTTGTTTTTCTAAAACTTATTTTCATTTTACTTTGATAACCAAACTTGTGATAAAAATTTCAAGACATATATCAATCATATCAATTCATTTTTGTGTCTTGCCAATTTTATCAAAACAAAACTTGTATTTTATCAAACTAGAATTTTCCAAAACATGAATAGGATAGTCAAAATAAGTTTGTCTAGCAAGTTTAAAGCATGTATGTATAAATAATAGAAAACATCTACTATACATATACATATGTAAACTTGTTTTGATCAACTATTCATAAAAACCAAAACTCAATCATAAAACGTGTGTGATTTGTGCACTTGAGCATATCAACTAAACTAAGCTTTACAAATATGGATCTAAAACACAAACTCTAAACTAGATACCTAAGTCTTCTTGACGATCTTCATCTTCAAGTAGACTTGCTCCAAACTCCGTGATTCTCCAAGTGCAAAGGTATGATCTTTAAGCTTTGGCACCGGAATCATCATGAATAGCTTCTAATCATCTTGTTGAAGCTAATCACCAACCTAATATCCTGTTAATGATCTGAAACTTAGAAACACAAGAATATTAGACAAAACTACATGAGTGTTGATCATCATCAAAACTAGAGTGGAAAGCCATTGGGCCAACAAAGTGTCCCCTAAAAATACTCCATAATGGGGGTTAACTCTCTCATTACGTGGGCAGTAATTGACTCAGTAATGAGGGCAGTTATAACCGAGACGCGGGCTTTGAGCCTCGCGTTTTGTCGCTGAAGTAATGCTTGAGAAACGCGAACTCCCAGTTCTGCGTTAAGCTTCAAGTGAGACGCGGGCTTCGGACTGCGTCTGGGTAGGATGTCTGAGATGCAAGTTCCAAGCTCTGCATCTTGGCCACTGCAGTAAGGCAGAGACGCGGGTTTCGATTGCGTCTTGGTACTATAGTGGTGCTGAGATGCGGCTTTCGAGCTCTGCGTCTTGGTTATTAAGACGCGTGTTTCAACTTTCACGTCTTGATATTGCACTAGTGGTTGTGCCACTTTGCGTCTGGAGTCTGGATTCTGTTTTCTGATGACTTGTCTTCAAATGATTTTAGACAGTTTACATAACCCACTCCAAAGTTTTCGATATTCCGCGGTTGACTGGGACGGATTTTGAAATACTTTGAACTCTGGTTGAATTCATACTTCTCATGATTGGACTGACAATCATTTGAGATACTCTGAGCTTGATCTTGTCTGGAGTATGGTCTTCGTGAGTGTACTGTAAAACCCTTTGAAGTCACCAGAGATGATCGTGGTGAGTGTCTAGATACGCAGTCCAGACCTCCTCGGTGCACTGAGCTGGTTGTTGGTGTACTGTTGAACCATGGGTAAACAGTCATCTGCTTGTGCCAGTATACTGTTGAACTGATTGTAGAAGCAAAGACTAAATGCAAGTCTTATAGACGAAGGGGTCATATTGCTCTAGAGACACAATTCTCACTTAGAGTGGGGACGCATCTATTAATTTACTGAAGAAATGCGGACTATGGAGAGACGCGATCTTTGAAGTGAAGACGCAGCTCTAGTCTTGCTGAAGAGATGCGACCTTTGGAGGGACACGGTTTTTGTTAAATGCGAGACCTACATTCTGGGCGCGTTGCCATGTGTCTGGCGGAGTTGAGGGGACATCTTTCCTTTAACGCGCGAAATTCGCATCCGTTCAAGACGCGTGCCATGCGTCGGGCGAAGATTGGGCCTCGAGACATGCGCCGCGTATCTCTACAGATTATTGTGTCTATAAAAGATAACAGTCTTTCAAGAGTCATCATTAGACTCTTCTTCTTCTCCGCTAAGTCTTGTGTCAAGAATTAAGAAAAGCTTAAAACTTTTTCACTTTCCTTCGTCTTTAACACTGATTCTATAGCTGAAATGGCACCAAAGACCAAGCATGAGCACTGTCGCTCCAGAGGTTCAAATGGGCGATCCTTCTATGCAGGAGACCCCTATTTCAGGTAGTAACACTATCTGAACTAGTTTTCACCATTAAAGGGGTTTAAAAAGTTCTCTTAACTCTTAAGTCTCTTTTGAATGTGAACCGCCAACGCGAGGCTCATGCCCGTGTTTGATTTTCAGACGCGGCTCTTGTTTGTAGTGGAGACGCGGCCAAGAGAATCGCGACTCTGAAATGTTGATGGAGACGCAATTTTAGTTCATCAAGAAAGACGTACGAATGATAAACTCAGGCTGCACTGGGTTTGTCATTAAGATGCGGCTATTGTTTTTAGTGGAAACACGGATAAGGGAAGCGCGACTCTGAACTGTTGATGGAGACGCAGTTCTGGCTCCTCAAGAGAGACGCGACTCTCAGCTGTTTGGTGGGGACGCGGCTCTGGCTCCTCAAGAGAGACGCGACTCTGGCCCTTTGAGAGGACGCGACTCTAAATTGTTTAAGAGAGACGCAAACTTGCGTTCTTCAATTTGATAAAGGGGATGCAGCCTTCAGGTTTGCGAAAGGACGCGGACTTCAGGACGCAGCCAAGTCTGTGTAAGAATGCGGACTTCATAATGCAGCCTTCAAGTCTTGTGAAAGGACGCGGACTTCAGAACACAGCCTTCAAAGTGTCACATGCAATCCGTCTTAAAGATCTTGTTGGATCTTTTAATGTCAAGTCGGCATTGACGGTTGGGGACTTGTGTCATTGGTGTTTCCCAGAGTAACAATTCACGTGTCACCTCCTCATTGGATTTGATGTCCGTGCAGGCATTAAGGCTGATGGCTTGGATTTTTATGCCATTAATTATAAGCCTTATGGCTTTCCTATAAATAAGGCTCAGCCTCTTAACAGTCCTTTATCTAGACTGTTTTCCTTTGCGAGCATGCGCTCTAAAGGACTTCGTCTTGATTTGTCTATCTTCCCTTTAAGGGGATGTGTTCCAATGAACAGAAAGAACTCAAAACTTCCATGTTTTCCTTTAATCTTCTCTGAAGATTATCACTGTCAAGTGATTTCAAGATCAAAAAGTATTACTTTAAATGCTTTTATGGCCGTGCCTTGGTGAACAAAGTCCAACTTCTAGAGAATTCTTCCCTGGGTAGGAACTATTTGTCGTCATGAAATACTCAATCCCACTGAGTTTCTATTTTCTTATCCATTGAAGAAATTCGATCTCTTGATCTTCTCCTTAAATTTGATTGATGTGCCCCTGTTCGGTGGACGTGTCTTTCAGACTTCTTGATGAAGCGCGAGCTGACTGACTTTAAACTCTGTGCTTGGATCTTGAAACGCGAGCTTTGTACAGGATGCTTGCGTTTGAGGTTTTTAACTTAGAGAACTCTAGCTCTTTTGAGACCTCTGGACTTGGATGTAGCAACCCCTGTATCTCAAACACGGGTGTGGTGAACTCTGCGTCTGTGTTAACTCGCGTCTTACATCTTAGACGCAGGTCTAAAAATAGACCGCGTTCGGATCCATATTCTCTGCATTGATTAACCCCGCATCTGGAGTTCATGACTTTAGTCTCACATTTGCACCTCCAATTTTCTGTTCCTGTCTTCGTGGATTTTTAACCTTTTGGGTTTTTGCTTCTTGCAGGCTCTGGCAGCTTCAGTCAGCTTCTGCGTTTTTGCTGGGCTCTTGGGAGAATATTTCGACCAGCCAGCTTGTTCGCGCTCTTAAGATATCCGTCAAGGTCTTATTGGACATGACGCACCAGCACTGCCCCGGGTTTATCATGGTCACAGTGGGTATGGTGATGGGTATGGTGGTGGGTATGGTGTCCTTAGAGGCCATAGGAAAGAGGATGTCACCAGTAAGGTCTCGGATCCTCTCTTCACCAATCTTACCCCCAGAAGTGACATCGACGAAAAAATTCATGCTCATTGGATGACTTTCTGGTGGTGGAGATGCTCATTAAACGAAGGATTACGGCCCACACCAGTTGGTCGGGTGGAATCAGAATGTTCCTCTGCATTTTGACCTTGAGAAACACCATTGTTCTCGGTTAGCGGTGAGCTTCTTCAATGTTTACATCATGCATCATGATGTAATCATCACTCTGTCGTCTCAACACTGATTAACTGTGACATGACTCAGTGGAAGAAGAGAGGAGCCTTTCTTCGGCCTCTTCCAAACATCTTGTATTTGGAGCGGTGCAGATGTCTTGAGGAGTGAGTACAACCTTTCACTGAGAGAGAAAGAGAGAGAGAGAGACTTTTTTGTACTCCTTTATTGTAACACTCAATCTTATTGTATAAGAGAGCGTCTCGTATCACTTTCATATGTTTGAATATAAATAAAAGTGACACTTTTCTTGTCTTCTGATATGTCTTGAATTCATTTTTTGCGTTGAAAATCAGACACATAGAAGTAGAAACTCTTGACTTGCTAAAAAAATACGATAATTAACTTAACAAGTCAAAGTTAGGAAAAATTCCGTTTCAAGAATTTTAGATGACTGTCAGAGGTGTGATATTAACTTGACAGGAATGTGAGTCAGAGGTGTGATATTAACTTGACTCAACTGGAATTTTAGCTTCATTTGGGAAGATTGAAAATATCACTGTCATAGGTGTAATGTTAAATTTGACAGTGAAGGTAATGCTAGAGGTGTAAATTTGAACTTGGTATTAATCATCTCAACTTCGACAGGGAAGTTTGAGGGAAAGTCATTGTCATAGGTGTATTATTGAACTTAGAATGAACTGGACACTAGAGGTGTGATGTTAAACTTAGTATCGCTCATCTTAGCTTCGATATGGAAGCCTGAGGGAAAGTGACTATCAGAGGTTTAATATTGAACTTGGCAGCAACTTAATCACTGTTAGAGGTGTGGTGTTAAACTTAACAGTAATTTGTCAGAGGTGTAATTTTAAACTTGACAAGAATTGGTTTGCGATAGGAGCAATTTTGAGGACTTGTCATTCTATTGATGAGAACTGGCAAGTGAAATTTGGAATATCAGAGGTTTAATTTTAACTTGACAAGAATTGATTTTTGATGGAACAATTTTGAGGACTTGTGCCTCCATGTAGAGGAGAGACAAGTGAAGTTTGTACTCGTTGGGGAGTATTGAAAATTTTCATTGTCAGAGGTGTAATGTTAACATAGCAATGATTGTATTGTGGACCTACCACTCTATAGAAAAGAATTAGTAGAGGATTTTGGGTGGAAAGTAAAATGAACTGTCAGAGGTTTAATATTAACGTGATAATCGTTGATTTTTTGAGATATGAGAAATTTGCCGTTAAAGGTATAGTATTAACATAACAGCGAGGATTTCTAATGAGTTTTATTGTCAGAGGTTTAATATTAACTTGACTGAATCCACTAGGGATTAGAAAATCTGATTTGTCAGATATTTAATATTAACTTGACAAATCGTAATTTATTTCATTGGGAGATGAACACAGGTAATTTTTATGGGCTTACCATTCTGTGGGTGAGAATTGGTAGGAGATTTTAGAGGAGAGGATGGGACCAAGTCCTTAGGATTTTTAGTAAAACCTCAGCTATCGACGGATTTGATACCAATCACCATTTGAGTTGGGATAGCCATGTTATTCCCCTCAATATGATAAGTTATCGAAGATTTATATTGGACTTAAAAGCCAATATTTTTCTCTATCCTTAGGTGTCGAAGGCGTTGGATGTCAGTAGAAGAGTAACTAAACTAAAACCGAAGTTTTACATTTATTTCTTCTTCAAATTTTACATTATGCATCATGATGTAACCAGCGCTTCATTAGCTTAACGCTGATTGACCGTGATATGATCCAGTGAAAGAAGAAACTTTTCTTTGGTGTTCATCTTGGATCTGGAGTTTCGATCAGAGGTATAGTATTAACCTGATCAGGAGAAGAGTGCTATCAAGGATAGCATTTCTTCAAGAATTTGCCGTTGATTGACATCATGAGCGTATCACCGTCTGAGGTTATGAGGCGATATGCTCCATTTAAGTAGACCGACTCTACTACAAATGGTCCTTCCCATTTGAGTTAGAATTTTTCTTTGGTCTTATGCGTCATCACCATAGGTTTTCTAACAGCTAAGACAAGGTCTCCTTTCTTGAAAGTTCGCTCCTTGACTTTCTTGTTGAAGGCTCTGGTAATTTGAGCTTGATAGAGCTTGATTTGTTGTTGAGTTTGCAGGCTTTTATCGTCCAAAGCCTCCAGCTCCTGGAGTCGCAGTCGATACTTCTCCTCATTTGTCATCTCTGCTGTCAAGGCAACACGTAGAAATGAGATTTAGATTTCTAATGGGAGTACAGCTTCACACCCATATACCAAGGAGAAAGGTGTAACCTTCGTCGGGGTTCGAACCGTCGTACGATAGGCCCATAAGCATTCACCTAACTTATCGTCCCAGTCACATTGGCTTTTCGAGACGAATTTCTTAAGAAGTTTTCCAATAGTCTTGTTGAAAGCTTCTGCGAGGCTGTTAGCGGCTGGGTGTATGCCGTTGAGCACACACTCTGGATTCTGAACTTGTTGCAGAATCTCTGAAAAGCCTGGCTGACGAACTAGGGCCATTATTATGAACAATCCGTCGTGGTACACCAAAGCAGTAAATGACGTGATGTTTAACGAATTTGACCACGTCAGATGCTTTACCTCCCTCAAGGGAATAGCTTCAGCCCATTTAGAGAAATAGTTAATTATAGCTAAAATAAATCGAGGTCCTTTGGATGAAGGTAGGCTAATAGGGCCGACCACGTCTATTCCCCATATCTCAAATGGCCAGGTTGAGGTTGTAGAGCGAAGATATCCTGGTGCTTGATGGATGAAATCATCATGGACCTGACATGCGTGACATCGTTTAGCGTAAGTGACGGCGTCAGGGATCATCTAAGGCTAATAATATCCCAGTCTTCGGAGTCGATCTCCAAGCTTCGGACTAGGCTGATGAGCTCCACACAAGCCGTCGTGCGCTTCTTTATTACTTCCTGTGCCTTCTTTTGTGACAGGCAGTGGAGGAGGATTCCATCATGCGATTGCCGATACAGTGATTGCGTGGTCGCATTGTAGTAAAATTGGGGGCTTTCCTTCCAATGGCAGCCGCCTCTTTAGAATCATCAGGAAGAATGCCGTACAGTGCATAGTCGATGTACGGGAATCGCCAATCCTTGAGTTTTGGACCTGTTGTAGTTTCTAAAGCTTCTTTGACTTGTAGATCTCTTGTCGGCTTTTGGTGATCTTTAAAAGCGAATCTTGGACAGTACAAGTCATGGCTGTAGACGAGTATTTTCTCTACCACTCTAGCTGGAAGAGCTAAAGAAACAGTGAGAGATGCCAGTGCATCTGCATGCGCATTTTGCTGGCGAGACACATGATCGATGAAAAAGTTTTGAATCTCTTAGCCATGTGAATAATTGCATTGTAATAGGATACTAAGTCTTCATGTCTGACTTCGTACTCCCGCGAACTTGGTTAACGATGAGTTTAGAGTCACCGTATGCTTCGAGATTTTTAACGCCAATCTCATCGGCGATTTGCATTCCAATTAAGAGGGCATTGTATTCCCTACATTGTTGAAACATAGCTCGATTAATGAGAATGCACGAGAGATTACATAGTTCTGTGGGGAGACCAGTACTATCCCTACTCCTGCTACGACATGCCCTCGTGGGCCTGTCCTGGATGCACCG
The DNA here is from genome assembly GCA_038442645.1 of Agave tequilana. Classification (NCBI taxonomy): domain Eukaryota; kingdom Viridiplantae; phylum Streptophyta; class Magnoliopsida; order Asparagales; family Asparagaceae; genus Agave; species Agave tequilana. The sequence continues at coordinate 13,238 of JAVJIF010008486.1, read as the reverse complement.
TCGAAGAAGAGCTGCCATATCTGTCCTTTGAAAGACGTCTGGGTCTGACAAACTTCAGCGACCTCGTCTGGGAGATTCTCGTAAAGTTCAGTTGCTCTCAGATCTGAATGTTCAGCCAAAAAATCTGCCACCGCTTGTCCCTTCACGGCTTTTGTGGTAGAAAGTGTATCTCATATTGGGAGAGCAGTATGGCCTATTTTGCCAGTCGACCATTTAGTGACGATGGCTTCGTCATGAGCAACCTCAAAGGGTTGACTTTTAATATGACATTTATAGTCTGGCCCACTAAGTAGTGTCGCATTTTCTGGACGGCGAACACCAACGTCAAACTTTCCTTTTCGATCGGGTTATACGATGTTCGACTCCGATCATGGTTCTGCTCAGATAGTAGTTTGCCCGCTTGTGTCCTGATCATTGTTCTAGGCTAGTAAAGCTCCTAAGGAATGATCCATCGCTCGAACATATAACATGAAAGGTTTTCCTAAAATCGGAGCTGTGAGGACGGGAGGTTGCGTGAGGCATCGTTTGATTTCCTCGAACGCTTTTGGCAAGCATCGTCCCAAATGAATGAGACACCCTTCTTCATTAATTTGGTGAAGGGTTGGCATCTCCCGGAGAGATTTGAGATAAACCTCCGGGTGTATGCTACTCGTCCTTGCAATCCTCTAAGCTCTCTGAGATTTCTTGGAGGTTGTATCTCCTAGACAGCGCGGACTTTTTCTGGGTCCAAGTGAATTCCTTTGGATATCACCACAAACCCTAGGAATTTACCGCTGGCTACCCCCAGGAAAGATTTGGTGGGGTTCATCTTTAACTGATGTACCCACATGATTTTAAAAACTATCTTCAGGTCTGCTATGTGATCACCTTTGGTGCGACTTTTCATTGCAATGTCGTCGACGTAGCATTCCACTGTTTTACGCATGTGTTCGTGAAAAATTTGTAGGATCACCTAGAGGGGGGTGAATAGGTGATGGCTAATCTAATGGTCACTTAATACCAAATAATGCGGAAGTATAAACTATTATGACCTAAACTTAAACTTTTACACTAAACACCACGTATAACACAAGAGTGTTGCCGAATTCCCCGTGAAGGGCTCTGGACAAACTCCTCTAGATTTCCCTAGATAAGGGTTAAGGTGCCGCGTTGGCTCTCTTGGTTAAATATAAGTGTTAGCAAACAAACCCAAGCAAGTATATCAATTAAGCACACTATGAATATCAAGCATTTAAGGATAAGCACAATAAAAGCATGCAAGATATAAACGAGAGACAAAGAGAGAGAGAGAGAGTGAGCAATCGCAAACACAATGGATTTGTTTCGAGGTTCGAGCACACTTGCTCTACATCCCCGCCTTCGACACATGAAGGATTTCCACTATAATCGATCCCAATGGATCACCCGGTGCCGCAACACCTACAAGCTCTCTCGGACTCCCTAGTCCGTACACACCGCAAGCCCACAAGCTCGCCGAGGCCGTACCTCAAACCAAGAGTTCACACACGAACTCTAAACCACGCGAACGCACTCGTCCGCCTCCTCAAAGAACAAAGATGAATTTTGGTGATCACAACTCTTGATCACCTAAAATCCTCTCACAACAAACTCCTATAGGTAGATATAGTAATGGATAGCTCAAGTTTGTGTGAGAAAACAAGGATGAGAATGGTGGAGGAAAACTCAAAGAAATCTCTTTTAAAACACTCTTGATAAATTCTCCTTTTGATTGGAAATATTTGCTCTCTTTTTTTTGGAGAAAAACCTCTTAAAAGAATAGGAAAACTGGCTCTAAAAGTCTCCAAAAATCTTAATCAAAACAGCTCCCAAATGCCCCATTTTATAGAGTCTGGAAAACTAGCCGTTGGGGTCTGTCAGGCCTGTCGGTCGACCGGCCAACGGTCATATTTCAGACCGTTTGAGCCATCGGTCGACCGGTCGGTTCGACCGAGCCAGGATACAGAGAGCAATCTCTCTGTCCGGTCGACCGCTCGGTCGACCGGGGCCTTTCCAGAGAGCAGAGCTCTCTGGACGGTCGACCGGGTCGGTCGGCCGGCCATCCTGCAGAACTGGCGTGCACGTCTGTGCACGTCGGTCGACCGGGTCGGTCGACCGGCTGAAGCCAGGTCAGGTCTGAACTAGAGATTAAAAACTTAGTCATTTGGCTCACATAAAAATCTCATAAATTCACAGAAAATCTACAAAAATAGTTTTACCAATATACTTTGATAAACAAACATGCTTGCACAAAATCAAGGCATGTTACAAATGATTTGGACTATTTTTGTAAAATGAAAAATTGGCTCAAATGAAAACAGTATTTTTTCAAACTTGGTTTTTTCAAACTTTGTTTTTTTCAAAACATCTCCAAATACAAAAACAAGATATTTAAACAACTTTGAAAGCATATGGTGTATGGATATGATCCACTACACAAACATGGTGAAATATCTATATTTTTGACATTAAAATCTAAAATGGTTTAGGTTAAAAAAGCAAGAATATAGGAAATTCAAGTTTACATGTTTTAACCAAAAGAATCAAAACGGTATTTCCAAATTGAAAATTCTTTTCTAAAACAAACTAAATCAAGAGTGTGTGTGCATGATATACTTGAGCAATCCACCAACTACTCTATCCTTTACATTTTAACTAAAAACAAAATCTTCTAAAACAAACCTAGACCACAAGTCTTCATCTTTTTGAAGTCTTCACTGAAGCCTTCTTGACTTGGTCCAAACACTGTGCTACCTCCAAAACTTGACTTCAAATCTTTTGTTGAAGCTATGCACCTACTAAGATCTTGATCATAAATCTGTCACTAATTAAACACAAGATCATTAGTATTATAACTACATGAGTTGATCATCATCAAAACTAGAGTGATGGGCCTTCGGGCCAACAAAATTGCATTCACACCTCTTTGATATGTTACCCCTGCGTTCTTCAGTCCGAAGGGCATGACAGTATAGCAATATACCCCCAGTGGTGTCCTGAAAGATGTATGCTTTTCGTCATCAGGGTATATCTTGATTTGATTGCACCCTGAGAATCCATCCATAAAGGACATTCATTCAAAACACACGTATTGTCAATCATGACATTCGTGATTGGGAGAGGGAATTCGTCTTTGGGACAAGCCTCACTTAGATCGCAAAAATCGATGCAAATATAGATCTTCCCGTTTTTCTGATAACGGGGACGATATTGGCTACCCAATCGGGGTGTTGCTCTTCCCTAATGAAGCCAGAGTCTATAAGCTTTTTACTTTCGACTGGATTGCTTCCATTATCTCTGGACGGAACCGTCGCTGCTGCTGTTTGACTGGCTTCACGTCTGAATTAATGTTAAGGCGATGCATAGCTACTAGAGGACCAAGCTCAGGAATGTCCTCGTAATTTCAAGCGAAAACATCTATATACTCTCGTACAAGAGATATTAGTTCTTCTTTCTCGGAGGGTGATATGCTTTTGCTTATAAAGATGGGTTTAGGATTAGCCTCATCTCCCAGATTGATCTGGGTGACCTTATCTTCCGTGGGCAGTTCGCGTTGTTCGAAACGAACATCCCAGAGAGTGTTTAGGTGTTTGATCCAAGGATCTGTATCCGACTGGATCATTTCTTCATCTCCGTCTTCCAGGTGGCTTGTTGAAACCATGTTGACTGAAAGTTCTCTGAAGATGTTGTCGTCACTAACATCCGACTCCCACGATGACTAACCCGATGAGTAGTTATGGTATAATGACTCTTCAGACTCAGAAGCTGACGGAATTGGAGTTGACACATAGCCCAAACCCCTGCGAGTTTGATGGTAACAGTCAGGGGTCTTCCCTTTTGGAACGAAAGATCGAAGTAGTATTCTTCTTCCTTTGCCAAAGTTCAAATCAGGACCATTCGTTAGATCATACCCCATGCTCTCCATCATTCTGAGTACATTTGATTCATAATGAGAGAGATGAGGAGATTCGTTCTTGCTTTTTGAGTCTTCGCGAGACATCAATTCGAAATTAATTCTTCCGAAAAGAATTGATTTTTGGCCTTGTGTCTCGCTGGAACCATGAATACTGATTCTTGCGCATCACCGACATCTTGGTACGTTTTGAGGGATGACTTCAATGGTACATACAATGATGTCAGAGCATCCATTACCGACCAGGGGCATTATCCACCTCAGTACTAGTGTCTGATGGTACTGAATCAGAAGCAAACACAGAAGAGCAAACTAAATTCAACTCTTCATTATATACCTGTCACGCCCCGCTTCCCAAAATACGCAAGAATGGGGTCGCGACGAGAGTCGGCGACGTATATACGCGAGAAAAATACCCCACGTATACACGCTAAGCCTAAATTAACCTGAACAAGCTATAAATCAGAAGCATAATAATCAATGATCACTGCAATAATACATATATAACTACACAATGATAGCAGATGAATAATGACAAGAAAATGGCAGCTGAAAGCGATAAAGATAGAATCATGAAATAACAGGGATAGAATGACAGGCTAAATGTGATATACGAGAATCAAGGAATAATAGCAGAACAGAAAAATGCAAAAGTACCAGAATCAAAGGAAGAGGACCCAAGCTCCTCGCAAAGCGTACCGCCTCATCAAACACCTGCACATTAGAAACAATCGTCCAATAGCTGGACGTGCAAATCCAGGGTCGTCAGAACGCGACCATGGTGAGTGTGTGTGTAAAGGAAAAGCTCGTGCAGATAAACAGTGCATAAATAATAATAACAGATGACTGAAAGCACTAAATAACATGATAAATACTAAATAACAACATGTATGTAGACCAAGGCAACTAACATAACTGTAACAACAACTGACGTTATGGTGTGTAACCTAGCATGTCACTAGTTTGTTATACAATCCGGTCATGGTTATAGTTATATGTCTATCACAGTGATATAAATGTACAGTCAGGTGATTAATGTCAGTCACAATACATTATAACAGTTTATTATCATTTATTATGTCAGCGAACACCAATTGCCACCTGTAATAGACGCATCCCATACTACGCCTACTACACGTGTCAATCAGCGTCCTAAGTTATTGAAATTAACAGAAGAGACATTGTCCATGCTTTAGGTGGGTCCCGTACATACCCGGGACCACGGCCTCAGTTTCCTGGCGCTGAACCAGCCGTACCGCTAGGTACTCAGTAACAGTAACAGTAATCTCACTGTGAAAACAGTAGAACAGTAACAGTACAGATGAGATGCCAGTCATCCCCAGGAACCTGCAGTGGAACCCTCAGTCGGCTGCGCAACCTGTATCCTAGGTCCACCCAAAATACAGACGCCGTCTCCTCCATCAATTTCCCCAATCCCGGTGTAAGTTGTCAATTACTTTATGATTTAATTCAGTTAAGTCAGTCAATATCCATGTTACCTGGAATACTGAGATATGCGGTGACTGTAACAGTAACTGTACAGTAACAGTAATTGTATACACGATGAACAGTAATAGGAACAATGAACAGTAACAGGAATCGTGTATACAATGAATAGAGCTGTACCGAGCGTTACAGTTTAATGATACTTTCCCAGTAACTTTCAGTAACATGAATAATAAGTTTATCAGTTAGGTATCATGATGTTTATTTAGAATCGGCAATATAATTTTATGAGATTTATTCCTTTTGTATTTATTCTGTGAACATGAATAATAACTTACGTGCATGAACAGTATTAAACTTGAATACTATTTAAATATAAAATAACATTATTTAGAACAAGTTAAAAGCAACTCACATGAAATGATACCGAAATATTCAATAAATAAACAAAGAACACTCACATGAAATGACGTGATTTCGGAACCGAATCGCCTTCTGGTCTTCATTGCATGAACCAGTACGGATCTACGGACCATCTCATGGATCGGTCTTCGAATCGCCAGTGTATCGGGTCCATAACTGTACAAATTCGAATCGGATTCGGATCTCCTGCAACGGGTCTGAATCTCACCAAATGGGTCCGAGATGCTGCAACACGTAACTGAACACACACGGACACATGTACACATAAATACATGTACATACATACACGTGTACCCACATACATACATCTATACACATAACACACACATTTACACACACATATATATATATATATATATATATATATATATATAATATATATATATATATATACCGTGCACATTATAATACACATTTATAAGATACCCATGGAAAAATAGGGAAATAATGAAGGCCTCTGGGAGCTCAAAAATGAAATGACATATATCCATCGCTACTGTGAATAACTGCAATATGTTTATGAATGAATATGACAAAAGGAGCAAGGATTACTGAATTCAGCTATGCTGGGTATGGTGTCTCTTGCTAATGCTTATGCATGCAACAAATAAAAGGTGGAGCTCAGAGTAACTATGTGTATGACAAGACACACTATTTTGGAGTGTTTAATATTTTGAAAATTTTTTCGTTTCTTTGTGATGGCTGAAAGATCAAGATCATAATTGCATAGCACAAAGTAGGGTTTACAGATTTGAACAGGAAGACCAAAAAGCTAGCAAACCAAGTCACATTGTTGAATAACTAGGTCCAACAAATTATTTAAGTTGACCCACAACAGAAAGGACTAGTACCAGTTGCAATGCATAATACCAAGACTCCAAAGACTAGATCAAGCAAACCACTACAGAACTTTTATTATGTTAGGATGGATGAAAACAAAAGCACTGGTGTGCATCCCTATTATTATAAACAGAGAAGGAAAGGAAGAAGCTCACAACACATCTTATAACACATCTTATATGTTGCATGCTTGCACAATTATTTATAACACAACAATTCATGCACATAAACTATACATATATGTACAAGGAATGTGAGAATAGAAAGAGAGGCGAAGGAGCACACTCACTCAACGAGGTGACTTGCGGCGCGCCGACGGAGGCTCCGGCGGAGGCGTCGGGGGTCGCGGAGGATGTCGTTGGATAGAGCATCTCGCCGTGAAGGGCGTGGGTGCGTTCGCGCTCGCCGACGGTGATCCACGGCGATCCACGGAGAGCCAAAAAATAGCTTCCCACACACAATTAAACACATAGGACTCATGCACATCTTTTTGCATTAAACATACACAGTACAAAGAGAAAGGGATAAAGGAGACTCACGGTGGCATGGGAGTGGGCATGGCCTGGAAGTGCTTGGGCTGTGGGGATTCGAGCTCGGGTGATGTGGTAGAGGGACTGCTGGACTCGGACTTCGCCCAGGGGCTGCGGCCTGGGGTGTTGATGCAAGGCGGCTAGCCATGGGGATGCTCGAGTGCCTGTGGGGTTGATGTGGCAAGGGTAAACTTGGAGGCTGCTGTGATGATGTGGATGGGCGTCCATAGGGGAAGGTACGGCAACAGAACCAGGCTCATGTGGAGGTCTCCGATGGCTCGCGCTCGAGTGGCGGAGGTCCGAGAGCTTGATTGCGGTGTCGGCGGCATGCTGGGAAGCAAAGGGAGATGGCATAGGCTGTCGGAAAATTGTTCGGGCTCCGATGGGGTCTCACGGAAGAGAGAGGAGGCACGATAGCCGTGAAGAGGAGATCTGGGCTTGCCTTGCCGTGGATGTGGAAGGAGTGTCAGTGGGATGGCGCGCACAACGAGCCGAGATGTGCGTGGAGCATAGTGGGTGTGCATGGGCACAGGTGGTGGGTTGCCCAGGCTGTGTGCCCGGAGTTGTGCTGTCGGGTGGGATGTGGTTATGGAGAAAGATTTGTTGGGATTAGAATTAGATAGGATTAGGTTAGTTAAGATTTGATAGGATTTTTTTTTCTGAATTCGTTAGGAGCGGATTTTAATAGGTAGGATCTGTTTTGGATTAGTTGTGGGATGGGTTGAATCTAAGCAAATCAAAGAAGTTTGTTTTCTTTAAGCTGGAGGAATTAAAGGGTAAAGAAGTAGAGTATAATAAAATAGCTATCCCTTTATAACAAACCCAACGGGGCCATGGTGGCCTGTGCATCCAAATCACATGTGGGAGACCTGGGTTCGAATCCTATTACACACTCTCACATGCGGGTTTTTTTTTAATTTTAATTTTATTTTAATTGCTTTTTTATCAATATTTATCATTGATAAAACTCTTATTATTTCAGAAAAATACTCAAAAATCCACAAAATAGAAAAAGTCATTTCAAATATTTTTGTGAAGACAGATTCATGAAATTCATTCCCAATTGTAAAAAATCCGGAGTCAGCCTTGACACCACTCAACAACCCCGAATTGAGATTATCTCAAATAATTCCCATAAAATTTTTCAGAAAATTCTGAAAAATTCAGAATATTGGAAAAAAAAATCTCAAGCTGAAAAATTCTCAATCCGGTTACCAGGATGATTACATCAGGTATCGAATAGCAGTATCGAAACCCGTATATAGGGAACCGAGGGTTACAATCCTACCCACCTTATAAAAATTTCGTCCCCGAAATTTCAATAAGGCAAGGAAAGATAAAAAGAAATCAAAGAGATAGATATCAAGCTTCCACGTCTCTTCTCACTGCATCATGGGTCCACTATGCTTCCGCTGCGTGCTCTAATCTCTGCTATTAGCTTCAAAATGGAGTGACCAGACTCAGAGACCGAAACAAGAAAATAGAATCGTGAAGAATGATAGAAATTAAAATGGAATCTAGCTCACTCTAAAGGGAGTGTCGGAATCATGGATATCAAAAGATCAAGAAATGAAATTTCAAAAGAGGACGGTCAATTCACAAGTGGACTCAATATCATAATGAACAATATATGTATATTGCAGTGTAATATAACTTGTCTCAGGTTACTGATAAGAACTGGTCCTTTTTGAGCAAACCTTGCTCTGATACCAGAAAACCCTGTCACGCCCCGCTTCCCAAATACGCGAGAATGGGGTCGCGACGAGAGTCGGCGACGTATATACGCGAGGGAAAATACCCCACGTATACACGCTAAGCCTAAATTAACCTGAACAAGCTATAAATCAGAAGCATATAATCAATGATCACTGCAATAATACATATAATAACTACACAATGATAGCAGATGAATAATGACAAGAAAATGGCACTGAAAGCGATAAAGATAGAATCATGAAATACAGGATAGAATGACAGGCTAAATGTGATATACGAGAATCAAGGATAATAGCAGGAACAGAAAAATGCAAAAGTACCAGAATCAAAGGAAAGAGACCCAAGCTCCTCGCAAAGCGTACCACCTCATCAAACACCTGCACATTAGAAACAATCGTCCAATAGCTGGACGTGCAAATTCAGGGTCGTCAGAACGCGACCATGGTGAGTGTGTGTGTAAAGGGAAAAGCTTGTGCAGATAAACAGTGCATAAATAATAATAACAAATGACTGAAAGCACTAAATAACATGATAAACACTAAATAACAACATGTATGTAGACCAAGGCAACTAACATAACTGTAACAACAACTGACGTTATGGTGTGTAACCTAGCATGTCACTAGTTTGTTATACAATCCGGTCATGGTTATAGTTATATGTCTATCACAGTGATATAAATGTACAGTCAGGTGATTAATGTCAGTCACAATACATATATACAGTTTATTATCATTTATTATGTCAGCGAACACCAATTGCCACCTGTAATAGACGCATCCCATACTACGCCTACTACACGTGTCAATCAGCTTCCTAAGTTATTGAAATTAACAGAAGAGAACATTGTCCATGCTTTAGGTGGGTCCCGTACATACCCGGGACCACGGCCTCAGTTTCCTAGCGCTGAACCAGGCGTACCGCTAGGTACTCAGTAACAGTACAGTAATCTCACTGTGAAAACAGTGGAACAGTAACAGTACAGATGGTATGCCAGTCATCCCCAGGAACCCTGCAGTGGACCCTCAGTCGGCTGCGCAACCTGTATCCTAGGTCCACCCAAAATACAGACGCCGTCTCCTCCATCAATTTCCCCAATCCCGGTGTAAGTTGTCACTTACTTTATGATTTTAATTCAGTTAAGTCAGTCAATATCCATGTTACCTGGAATACTGAGATATGCGGTGACTGTAACAGTAACTGTACAGTAACAGTAATTGTATACACGATGAACAGTAATAGGAACAATGAACAGTAACAGTAATCGTGTATACAATGAATAGAGCTGTACCGAGCGTTACAGTTTAATGATACTTTCCCAGTAACTTTCAATAACATGAATAATAAGTTTATCAGTTAGGTATCATGATGTTTATTTAGAATCGGCAATATAATTTTATGAGATTTATTCCTTTGTATTTATTCTGTGAACATGAATAATAACTTACGTGCATGAACAGTAATTAACTTGAATACTATTTAAATATAAAATAACATTAATTTAGAACAGTTAAAAGCAACTCACATGAAATGATACCGAAATATTCAATAAATAAACAAAGAACACTCACATGAAATGACGTGATTTCGGAACCGAATCGCCTTCTGGTCTTCATTGCATGAACCAGTACGGATCTACGGACCATCTCATGGATCGGTTTTCGAATCGCCAGTGTATCGGGTCCATAACTGTACAAATTCGAATCGGATTCGGATCTCCTGCAACGGGTCTGAATCTCACCAATGGGTCGAGATGCTGCAACACGTAACTGAACACACACGGACACATGTACACATAAATACATGTACATACATACATGTGTACCACATACATACATCTATACACATAACACACACATTTACATATATATATATATATATACCGTGCACATTATAATACACATTTATAAGATACCCATGGAAAAATAGGGAAATAATGAAGGCCTCTGGGAGCTCAAAAATGAAATGACATATATCCATCGCTACTGTGAATAACTGCAATATGTTTATGAATGAATATGACAAAAGGAGCAAGGATTACTGAATTCAGCTATGCTGGGTATGGTGTCTCTTGCTAATGCTTATGCATGCAACAAATAAAAGGTGGAGCTCAGAGTAACTATGTGTATGACCAAGACACACTATTTTGGAGTGTTTAATATTTTGAAATTTTTTTCGTTTCTTCTTGTGATGGCTGAAAGATCAAGATCATAATTGCATAGGCACAAAGTAGGGTTTACAGATTTGAACAGGAAGACCAAAAGCTAGCAAACCAAGTCACATTTGTTGAATAACTAGGTCCAACAAATTATTTAAGTTGACCCACAACAGAAAGGACTAGTACCAGTTGCAATGCATAATACCAAGACTCCAAAGACTAGATCAAGCAAACCACTGCAGAACTTTTTTATGTTAGGATGGATGAAAACAAAAGCACTGGTGTGCATCCCTATTATTATAAACAGAGAAGGAAAGGAGAAGCTCACAACACATCTATAACACATCTTATATGTTGCATGCTCGCACAATTATTTATAACACAACAATTCATGCACAAAACTATACATATATGTACAAGGAATGTGAGAATAGAAAGAGAGGTGAAGGAGCACACTCACTCAACGAGGTGACTTGCGGCGCGCCGACGGAGGCTCCGGCGGAGGTGTCGGGGGTCGCGGAGGATGTCGTTGGATAGAGCATCTCGCCGTGAAGGGCGTGGGTGCGTTCGCGCTCGCCGACGGTGATCCACGGCGATCCACGGAGAGCCAAAAAATAGCTTCCCACACACAATTAAACACATAGGACTCAATGCACATCTTTTTGCATTAAACATACACAGTACAAAATGAAGAGAGAGGGATAAAGGAGACTCACGGTGGCATGGGAGTGGGCATGGCCTGGAAGTGCTTGGGCTGTGGGGATTCGAGCTCGGGTGATGTGGTAGAGGGACTACTGGACTCGGACTTCGCCCAGGGCTGCGGCCTGGGGTGTTGATGCAAGGCGGCTAGCCATGGGGAATGCTCGAGTGGCCTGTGTGGGTTGATGTGGAAAGGGGTAAACTTGGAGGCTGCTGTGATGATGTGGATGGGCATCCATAGGGGAAGGTACGGCAACAGACCCAGGCTCATGTGGAGGTCTCCGATGGCTCGCGCTCGGAGAGGCGGAGCTCCGACGGAGGTCCGAGAGCTTGATGCAGTTGTCGGCGGCATGCTGGGAAGCAAAGGGAGATGGCATAGGGCTGTCGGAAATTGTTCGGGCTCCGATGGGGTCTCATGGAAGAGAGAGGAGGCACGATAGCCGTGAAGAGGAGGATCTGGGCTTGCCTTGCCGTGGATGTGGAAGGAGTGTCAGTGGGGATGGCGCGCACACGGAGACGAGATGTGCGTGGAGCATAGTGGTGTGCATGGGCACAGGTGGTGGGTTGCCCAGGCTGTGTGCTCTAGAGTTGTGCTGTCGGGTGGGATGTGGTTATGGAGAAAAAGATTTGTTGGGATTAGGATTAGATAGGGATTAGGTTAGTTAAGATTTGATAGGATTTTTTTTCTGAATTCATTAGGAGCGGATTTTAATAGGTAGGATCTGTTTTGGATTAGTTGTGGGATGGGTTGAATCTAAGCAAATCAAAAAAGTTTGTTTTCTTTAAGCTGGAGGAATTAAAGGGTAAGAAGTAGAGTATAAATAAAATAGCTATCCCTTTATAACAAAACCCAACGGAGCCATGGTGGCCTGTGCATCCAAATCACATGTGGAGACCTGGGTTCGAATCCTTGCACACTCTCACATGCGGGGTTTTTTTTTTATTTTATTTTTATTTTAATTGCATTTTTAATCAATATTTAATCATTGATAAAACTCTTATTATTTCAGAAAATACTCAAAAAATCCACAAAAATAGAAAAAGTCATTTTCAAATATTTTTGTGAAAATAGATTCATGAAATTCATTCCCAATTGTAAAAAATTCTGGAGTCAGCCTGTGACACCAATCAACCCGAATTGAGATTATTCTCAAATAATTCCCATAAATTTTTCAGAAAATTCTGAAAAATTCAGAATATGGAAAATAAAATCTCAAGCTGAAAAAATTCTCAATCCGTTACCAGGATGATTACATCAGGTATCGAATAGCAGTATCGAAACCCGTATATATGGAACCGAGGGTAACAATACCACTCGCCTACATCATCGACGGTGTTATTAACATCGAGATTATTAATGCTCGTTATAAGTGAATTTAATTCCCACATGCACTCTGCTTCCACTAGTGTCAGCTTCATTATCAGAGTCTGGTTCCTCTGGCTGTGGATTCTCGTTCGTCTCCAGAGAGTCCTTGGTACAGGAGGGAGTCTGCGAAATAGTTCTCTACCCCTTGAA